>JBAMBQ010005148.1:0-19100 GCA_037044495.1 Stegana nigrithorax | reverse complement strand
AATGTTATTGTTATGTTGTATATTTATTTACTATATTATTAAAGGGTTATTTAAGATTCTTTTTTATATGTATATAATATAATAAAGTAATTTATATATAATTCTTCATGTATATTATAATATATATTTAGTTATATGTAAAGTGTACATGTTTTATTATATATGAATAAGAAAAGCATTATTAAGAAATATATAAGACCGAAGGCTGCTAAGTAAAAGAGGATATATATGAAAAAATTTTAAGATAAAAAGGCTAACCGAGACATATATATGAAAAAAAAAAAAATTAAGACCAAAGGCTTTAGCCGCATATATAAAAAAAATTTCAGACCAAAGGCAAAGCGCATATATGAAAAAAACTTAAGACCAAAGTCTTAAGCGCATATATGAAAAAATGCTAAGCTCCGCGGCTAAGCATGTATGAAAATATGCTAAGCCCCTGGACTAAGCATTTATAAAAATATGCTAAGTATATATGAAAATATGCTAAGCCCTTGGGCATATATAAAAATATGGCTAAGTATATATGAAAATGTGCTAAGCCCCTGGGCTAAGCATATATAAAAATATGATAAGTATATATGAAAATATGCTAAGTATATATGAAAATATGCTAAGCTCCTGGGCTAAGTATATATGAAAATGTGCTAAGCCCCTCGGCTAAGCATATATGAAAATATGCTAAGCCCCTCGGGTAAGCATATATAAAAATATGCTAAGTATATATGAAAATATGCTAAGCCCCTGAGCTAACCATATATAAAAATATTCTAAGTATATATGAGAATATGCTAAGCCCTTGGGCGTATATAAAAATATGGCTAAGTATATATGAAAATGTGCTAAGCCCCTGGGCTAAGCATATATAAAAATATGCTAAGTCTATATGAAAATATGCTAAGCTCCTGGGCTAAGCATATATGAAAATATGCTAAGTATATATGAAAATATGCTAAGCCCCTGGACTAAGCATATATGAAAATATGCTAAGTATATATGAAAATATGCTAAGCCCCTCGGCTAAGCATATATGAAAATATGCTAAGCCCCTCGGGTAAGCATATATAAAAATATGCTAAGTATATATGAAAATATGCTAAGCCCCTGAGCTAAGCATATATAAAAATATTCTAAGTATATATGAAAATATGCTAAGCCCCTCGGCTAAGCATATATGAATAAAAAAAAAAACTTATATAAATAAGAAAAAATCGAAGCAACGGGAGTCGAGCGATAAATTCACAGAGTTCAAAGGACACTCGAACAACTCAACAGCTTCGTGAGGGGACATTACGCGAACTGTCGCATAAGTGTGTGCACGTTGTGTGTGTGTGTATGCGTGTGCATGTGTATGTGTGTTTATGCAGCATGTTAGACACCCCCGGGTTTTAGTGGTATTTGAACACGCCCAAATTGTACAAGTTGCGTGTCAAACCCTTCAAATATGCATAGTAAAGGCACAAAAAAAGGAAGCCAGACCCAGTCAAGCAGCCAAGCAGCCAAGCAGGCACAGGCACAAGCACAGGCAGGCAGCCACTCTGTCGACCAGCCCAACCCACCCCCAACAAAATAAGCACCCTCTCAAGCGAACGAAACGAAACATCCTTCGCACAGGAGCAAGCCGCCGCCGACACACAACCGACACAAACTAATGCAAAGTACAAAAAGTAAACACGGCGGCGCAGAGCACGAAAGCGTAACCGCAATGCGGCGACCGCAATGGCAGCCCGACTACGGACACAAAAAAAAACAATAAAAACAAAAAAAACACAAATAAAACAAAAACAGCATAAAACAACAACAACAACTCAACTTATACATACACTGTACATATTGTAGTTACACATTAGCGACTATGTACAATAGCTAGATATTTTAGGCTGCAGCGAAAATTATTTTAAAAATTTATTGTCTGCATTTTTTATACGTTATAAGCAAAGCAACTTGACACACAGTGTCACTTCGTGTGCCTTATATATATATATATAATATTTTGGCATATAATTCACATATGGCATATGAATCCACTGCTTAGATGCCAGTAAAGTTAGAACCTGCTCAATACAAAAACAAAACAAAAAAATAGCAACTTTTCGCTACAGCCAGAATTTCGACTAAATGTACCTATGCATAATATATAACCTTAACAAAAAGGACATTTTTTCATATATTTTACACGTAGTCATTTATATATTTATAAAAAAAAAAAAATAAAGAAAAAACAAAAAATGTGAAAAAAAAAGAACAAGAAATGTTGTTCTTTTTGGTCTTTTTTGTCGCTTGTGCTTCCACAATAACTTCCACTGTAGCACCCTATGACGGAAGTCGAAAGAACATAATTTTGATGGCTGTTGGCTGTTGGTTGTTGTCGTGTTTGAGAATCCGGGGTCGAAATGAAATGGCTAAAAATGTGTTGAAGCCTTGTTGTTGCTGTAGTTGTTGTTGTTCTACGTTGTTGTTGCTGCTGCCTCTGCTGCTGGCTGCTATTGTGGCCCAAAAGCAGGGTTGCAATTTGGTAAAAGGCCAAAGCAACAAACGCCACCATCTGCACCGCCTCGACAGCCTCGACAGGCTCGACCACATACACATGCACATGCACGTTCACGTCCTCGTACTCGTCCTCCTAGTAGGATTTAGACTCGCAGGCAGCGTCAGCGGCAACGTCAGCGTTCGTGTACTTTGTGGCGAACGTATTTACATGCGTAAGTACATATATCAGTTCGTGCGTTTATTTTCTTATGTTGGCCATTATGTACTTGGCAGGCAGCAGTGAAGCCACACACTCACTCGTTATGTGGCAGCTCCTTCCGCCGCAGCAAAGATTTCTTTGCAACTTTTTGCCATTCTTCATTGCTTTGCATTTGCAGCGTTAAGTCAAAGTTTTCTTTAAAAGGGGTTTTCTTTTTTGTGTTTTGTCAGCTAACGCGGTTTCGCCAAAGCGGATCATGCAGCTGACCTAAAACAGGGTGCCTCAAGTGTGCGCATCACATGCATAATTGCAACAAAAAGCTTCACTCGCATTAAAGCCCAACGGTGCATTTTGTCAGTTCAGGTCTCATAGAGCAAACGCAAGTTTAGGGTATAGCTGCCAGCGACTCCTAGTGTTGCTTGACTTTAGCAAGCTCAATAAATCAGCGACTCAGCTGCATTTATTAGTCGGGCAGGGGGTTCATTGCAATATCTCGGGGCTAAATAGCTGAGTGTGGGAGTCTTCGGAACCGTTTTTTTTTTTTTTTAATATTATAAAATAGGCATGTGTTTCATAAATTCAAAATGCGCATAAAACCAAAAAATCGCATAGAAAGAGGCATGACTTACATTGTATAATTAGTGATCGTGCCAAGGAGAAAAACAAAAACTTAACTTAGGAATTCTATGAAAATTTGATATATAGTCTAAAATGATGCTTACTGAGAACAACCGGAAGCTTTTGTGAACTGGAATAGACGCTCAGCTCATTATGTGTTGAGGTTGCTTATTACTGAACAAATATTTAGAAAGAGGAATCCCATACAAAATACAGTTGCAAAAAATAAATTACATTGCTTCGAAAGGTTGTAAAAAATACGCATAAAAATCATATGGGAAACTGCATAAAAAAATGCACATTGAGTGTAGTACAAGAATGACATAATGGCCTGAGGAGTCAGCGGCACTAAAGAAGTTGGGCAAAGTATGGGACAAATGAAAGTCTGTCAGACGACTGTCATGCAAGCAGCAAAATGTATTGCCAGTGATTTGCTTATCGATTAGTAATTGCCACGCAGTTATATAATTACTAAGCACAAATGACACTTTGTCTCCCAATGACTCTCTCTCTTTCTCTCTCTCCCTCACTCTCATACGTATCATATATGCCAGGCAGGTAGATTGATTAAGTGCCCAGCGTTCAATTAGCATTGAGTCAACATTTTGTTAGCAAAGCTTAGTTTCGCTGGCTGCTATCTCTAAATGGCTGTCGTTAAGGACATCAAGTGTCCTGCACATAAACCGTGCAATGTCTGGCAGCTGCATAGTAAGTGGATTATGGTCAGCTTGGCTGGCGCCTCAGTAGCAACTGCTGCCTTAGTGCCAGGCCCAGCCAGGCGCAGCTAAAGTGGCGCTGCGATGTGCTTTGGCGTCAGTGTTACCCTGTATGATTGCCTAACTTAAAGGAATACGAAAACAAGTTAATTTACTTCCTACTTCATTACCAATGCGTCTGATTAGAATAGCAAGTCAAAAGATTTCATTGTGTGTACATGCATACGTATGAACTGAGTTGGCAAGTGAGGTTAAATAAATTATTTAAAGCAATTTGAGCAGCGTCGCACGCACTCAGCCATCATGGGAGGGGGCTGACGTAGGCGCATCGGGGAAATTCTGTCGCCTTGGCATGTCAAGACAAAAGCAAATAAAGTTTTACAAAAAGAAAAAACTGAATTGAAGGAAATGCATGTAAAACCATTGACGTGGTGTGTGTGTGTGTGTGTGTGTGTGTACGAAAACATTGTAAACTATCAAAAAGAATATTTAAGTGAAAATATAAAAACAGACAGACCGACAAACGGACAGACAATGTCGACGTATAAAACTAGAAAAAAAAAACAAAAAAAAAAAAAAACCGGGAAAAAAATGTCAGAGGCCAGAGTATTATTTACCCAAAAATTAGCAGCGCAGACAAGGTGCGACGTTACAGCGGAGGCCAGGCCAGAGCCAGAGCCAGAGCCAAACAGAGAAGAGATTCGAAAATCAAGAAAACGCCTTCGTAATTTGAGTTTAACCCCGCCGTGCTGATGTGCCCACAGATACACGACCGAGCGCACGAAAAACGCGACAGAATGTCACGCAATGCGACACGCAACTTAATCACTTGCGATAGTCAAACATAAAACGAATACAGAAATGCATGTGTGTGTGTGTGTGTGTGTGTGTGTGTGTGTGTGTGCTGTGTATGTGTGTGTTGACCCGGTCTACGGGGCCTATAGTGATATGTCATGCCATGCCATGCCATGCCACGCCATGCCATGAGTTGTGACAATCATAGAGCGCCAAAAAATAAAACCTAACCCCCCCCCGCCCTGCTGCCCCACATGCGCACAGTTGTCATCAGCATTCGTTGTCGCATTTTAGATGTTGTCTATTTGAAAATTTCAATTGAAATTCATTACAATTGAAATCTTTTATTTTGCGCATTTTGAGGCCGCACTAAAATGTTGCCTTGTTTAGCTCAACTCAGCACAGCACCGCACAGCACAGCAGGGCATGCGAACGAAGCGTGTGCGTTTGTGAATGTGTGGGTGTGCGTGTGTATGTGTATATGTGGGTATGGGTGCGCAGCGTCATCATCATCATCAAAATCCCATTAGTCCCACATTCAGATGCGCTCAAGTGTTAAACAAGCCACATTCATTTGGTGCACCGACTTCTAGCGACATTCACAACAACAACACAACAACAACACAACAACAACAACAACAACAACAGCACATAGCAACAACAATGTCAACAAAGCAACAACATTAAACCAATAAAACGCTGCGCGCTGGCCCACCAACCGACCAAGCGTCCACTCGAACGTACGTTCAATCGCAAGCCCAGCATTGCCCGCCCTTGGCAACATTCGTTTGCGCTTTAGTGTCTATTTTTTTGTTTTTTTTTTTGTATTTTCCATTTTTCATTTTTGTATTTTTTTTTTTTTTTGTGAATTTTTGTTGTTCGCTGGCTGGCTTTTGTCAGAGCACATATAATCGGATGCTGCGCCCGTGCCTAAGGCCTCACAGGACACTGCCTGGTCCTGTGACGCGCATGTACTTGGACGCTACGCATTTCTATTCGCATTTTCCATGTGCGACATGATTTGCTGCGTTCTGTGCTGTCCTCTCCTGTCCGCATGCCGTTCGCTGTTGGCTGTTGGCTGTATGGTCCTTTGTCATAATGCAAATCTATGGCACTTGTTCATCGAATTAGCATTTCGTTCAGTTTCGTTCGTGCCCCCCTGCATTTCCACCCGCTACAAAGGGCACATGGGCAGCACACAAAACTGTATCCTGTATGTGCTGTATGCTGTATGCTGTGTATCCTGCCTGGCCTGTGCGACCATAGTGTTGCCGGATTTTTATGCATCGCTGAGCATTTGCTGGCTAAAGTCACTTCAAATGTGTCAAATTATTCGCAATTTGTGATTTTGCATTCAAATGCTGGCATAAAGTTGCGCAAAAATTTGCCCCAATTCAATTGATCAGCCGCACATTCATATCGAATACTTTAAATTAAGCCAACTAAGCAGAGGCACCATGGCCAAGCAAATCGTACCAATTTTACAATTGACAAATCTTTAAAAGATATGCTAACGAATGGAGTGAGTTGGCCAGCAAGTTTGCAGTTGGCAGTTCTATAAGCTGACCAGCAGCACTAAAGACTTTACGGTAAAGCAGGATATCAATTTCGACTAAGCTGACAGCAAATATTAGACAGAAATCTCTGCAGTAGATTCCACAAACTTGGCCAAGAAAAAGGTATCCTTGATGTAGGATTCGACGTTGAACAGCATAGCAAAGCTCAAAGGTCTTAGTCATGAACTGATTGCGAGCGCTTGGTCTACTGCCTGGCAGCAGCTGTGGCTCCATTACTGTAGATCTTCAGCTACTGCCTGAAAACCTGAAAACTAGGCTTTGTTCCTCGCCTATAAAGTAGGTGAAGCAGACTGCATATTGGCTGTTAACTTGGACTATAACTTTCTACACCAGCAACGCATTACAAAACTGTCTATTCAAAAAATTTTGGCAATAATGTCAGCTTTTCAAAACATATTCATTTGACACAAATGTATTAGTGTTGCACAATATATGGGTAACAACACCAAGTAGTGTTAAGAAACCGCACGTACTTTTTAGATGACCCAATATAATATTTGCTAATAACTTTGGCTATAACTTTCTACACCAGCAACGCATTATAAAACTGTCCGTAGAAAAAATGTTGGCAATAATGTCAGCTTGTCAAAACATATTCGTTTGATATAATTGGTTAAGTGTTGCACAACATATGGGTAACAACAGGCATTAGTGTTAAAAAAGCGAATACTTTTTAAATTACCCATAATATTGGCTGTGCTATGCGTTTTTGCTAATTAAAACAGAATTTCCTTTTTCTTTGATTTTTATGTTTACGATACTGCATGGCAAATCTGTTTTGTGACCTTGCATATGTTTTCTAAACAACGGCCATAAGGTCCGGGGCACACCCAACTAATGCACAACGGGCTGCTGTACTAAGTTAATAAAGTTATTTGTTCTTTGTTTTTTTTTTTTTTATTATGCTGCAATGTGGGCTCTGCAATTCGTGGCCACACACAATTGAAGTGTGCGCGGCGTGCAATGCAGGCTACAATGACATAATGATGACATCGAGCACACACATTATCGCAGCATCGCAGCCAACGCAGCCAAGGCAGCCGAGGCAGCAGCGCAGCGAACGACCCTGAAATGTTGCAAACAAGCCGACACAGGCAACAGCAAAAAAAAAAAAAAAATCGCAGAAACTAACAACAAGGCAACCCCCTTCGGTGTAGCTGCTACTTCTGCTGCTGGCTGCTGGCTGCTGGCAGCGTGAAAGTGTAAGGAGCGCAGTTGAACATATGCCCAGGCCAGCCCCGGCCAGGCTCGTGACGCTGACGCTGCCGCAGTCCTTGCTGTGAGACGCTCGTATACCTCGCGCGTTGCCGCCTGTTGTCGTTGCCTGTTGCCTGTTGTTGTTATTGTTGTTGTTGCTGCTGTTGGTTTATGCGTGCGATTTGTGCTGCTGGCATTTGTGCCATTTGAATTGATTTGATTGCGGCGTCAACCTAATTAAGCGACGACAATGGACACAAATTGTGAACAGCGCGAACGCTCGAAGCAGTCGCAACATAAAAAGGAACTTAATTTGTTGTCGCCGAAGTTATTGAGACGTATAATCTGCTGCACGTGCCGCCAACTCCAGCACATCTCGCCAGCGTCATAGCCAGCGTCAACCGACAACCGTGCGTTGTCATTTTGGCATTAAGCAGCAGCAAACGCTGCTCGACAAATTCCATATTCATATGCCTTGCCCACATGTGGCCCGCTGCTGGCGTTTGCATTTGCGCTATGCATTTGCCAGCAGGAAATTTTGTGCAAATGCGCTCCTGCCTATTATCCTGCCAAGCATATGCACGCTGTGTGTGTGGTCAGTGGTGCCACTTGGTCACTTTGCCACTTGGCCACTTGGCCACTGTGGCCACTGAGACCTGAGGCATGCAATTGCCTGTGGTCTGGCGGCCGCGCAGAGTGAGATCAGCTGTGGCACAGCCTTGGCAATGCCGCTGAGCGTCGCTGATGCACGCAAACTAATAACTGCCGACTGGTCACTCTAAGCATGTCAACAGGCGCTGGCAGGCAGGTACACTACTTTGCTATTGCCTAGCAGCCTGCAGCCTGCACCCTGCACCCCGCATTGCACATATGCATGCGCATCTTGGCGCTGGCGGACGTGCTGTCTGTGCATGTGCGGACGTTAGTTCATCTTTGCCGAGAGCGGCGTGTAATTAGTGTCAGTTCCGAAGTCACATTTGGTTGCAGCAAAGGCAACGCCTTCGCCGTGCCAACAATGAAGCAGCGTCGGTGCCGGTGCCGGTGCCGGTGCCTATGCCTGTGCCGGTACCGCAGACGCACGGAGACGCGCCAGTCGACGACGGCAGTGCATGTGTGTGTCCGTTGTGGCAAAGAGATGCAACAAAGGACATGCCGACCAAGTCGAGAGTTACAATGCCAATGTGCCAAAGTGCTATGTGCTGTGTGCTGTGTGCTGTGTGCCGCTCTCTGGCTGCCCATTCATGCATCAGTCTGTCAGATAATTATTATAATTACCTGCCTGAGTGTAGGTTTCCATAGACAAAGAATAACAACAATAGCAACAACAACAACAACAATGACAATATATAATAAAAAGAAAGAAACCCCAACTGTAAAGCAACAAAAAAAAAACACACCAAAAAAAAAACCAAGCAAAGGATCGCATAAGGCAGGCGAACACACGAACGCAAGAACAGACAAATGGACAAACGAGCGTCTAACGCTCTTCTATTGCAGCCCTTAGCGTGTTGTTGCCATTGCTGTTGTTGTCTTTGGCCATGTTCATGCCCATGCTTTTGCTGCCCGAAAGCAGGAAGTAACCGCACACACACATTTCTAAGTACATAACGCTCATCATGCACAAAGTACTTATGTCGTTCATGGCCAGTGATCCGTCTAAATTCGACAGCTCTCTCGCTCTCACTTTGCTACTTGCACTGCTGCTATGCTGCTCTCTGTCGTTCTCTCTCTCTCTATCTCTTGTATTATTATCTGTCGATCTATGTGTAGCACGGTCTATCGGCCAATGGGTCATTGCTGGCCTGCTCTGCCCAGGTCTGCTTTGCTGTGTAGGTGCGTGTGTATAATTATCTTCGTTTAATAATATTCAAATGACTACTAAGTATCTTTAATGTTAACAATTACAAAAAAAAAAAAAAAATAAAAAAAATTGAAAAAAAATACAAAACCAAACGCCAAGCATTGGCTTAAGCGATCAGATCATCTGATAGTCTAATAGTGCAGCTATGCCGGCTTTCTTCTCTCTAATTGCCGGCGGGCCGCATGTCCTGCACGAGACGAGTTTTGCATGCGAACCCTTGGCTGGCTCAACAACAATTGGGAAATCTTAACTGCCTAAAGTGCTGACCGCTGCAGCTGATATCATATCATAGCCGATCCTGCGCCACCGATGATAGACAGAGCAGCAGAGCAGCAAAGGTGCCGCTGCAATTATTGGCTCAATTGGATTAATTTGTTAAAGATGGCAGCGATCCCATGAAACCTAGCTCAAAGCATATGCGACAGTTTTCTTCTACTGCTTCTTAATTTTTTTTTTTTTTTTTTTTTTTAAGTGAAACCATGTCTTGGCTATCGATTAATTGTCGTTGAGCCAAGCCTAAATAAATAATTATAAAGAAATTATATTAAGTGTCAAAAAACAATTAATTTTGAAGCACTTAACATGGCATAGAATTAAATCAATATTAAATTAAATTAAATTGAATGGCAATAAAAAATAATAAATGACATGAAATCAAGAAGTTCTCAGGCAGGCATTTTTATAATTAAAAGAAAAATAACAATACACAAGTAATAATAAAAACGAGATGACAAAAGCATAAAAATAGCATTAAAAAAAAAAAAATAGAAAATAAAAAAATAAAAAGAAAAAGAAAAAAATGAAACGCATCCAATTAAATATGCAAAACAATTTAGTCAGAAAGAAACCACAAAACCGGACACGATCACAAATGAAAAGCTTAATTGGCCAAAAGCTGAACTAGAGTCGCAGTCAAGTCACTGCTGCGGTGTGATGCGTTTGCCTTGCATTGGCATTGGCATAGAATGGAATGGCATGGCATGGCATGGCATGGCATGGGTTGGCATGGCATGGGATGGCATGGAATGGCATGGGTTGGGATGCGAATTAAATTTGATAAACTGTTGGTCAACGGTTTGTCAGGCACATAAGCATATACCGTGACAAGAAGGCCAGGCAGCAGCAGCAGCAGAAGCAGCAGCAGCAGCAGACAAGACAAGACAGTTAGTCACTGCTCACTCATTCACTCATTGACTCACACACTCACTCACTCACTCATTCACTTACTTACTTATGGTACTTAGCTGCTTGGTTAGTTCGTTGGTTGGTTGGTTAGTTAGTTAGTTAGTTAGTTAGTTGGTTGGCTGGTTGCTTGGCTGGCTACCCTCACCGTTGACTTGTTGACGCTTGACGACATTTGTTGGAATTTTGCGCAAGAGCAAAAACATAATGCAAAAAACCTGCACAGCGTAGCAGGGGCAAACGGCGCCGTGTGGCAGCGGTTAGGCGCAAACGCCAGAGTCGGAGATGAACTCACTCACAAGAAGTCGCATTTGACTGCAGTCAAGCTGCAATAGCTGACCGCAAGAAGTAGAAAACCGCTAACAAAGAAATAGCCAAGCGGCCGAAACATTCTTATCATGCCGCAGCCAGTCAGCGAGCAGCCAGCAATGAAGCGATGAAGCGACGAAACGGGGGGCAACCTTGCTGGCAATATACGTTGGCTGTTGGCTGCTGGCTGCTGGTTGCTGGTTGCTGGCCAGCGGATGAGCAGGGAAACGCTTTGTGGCATGAAACGAAAGGTCGGCAACTTGGACAACCGATCGACCGTCTTTGAAGTGTAGCCGCATTTCGTCAAAATTGCAAGCAACAACGACAACAACAACAACAATAACAATAACAAGCAGCAAACGAAGCAGCAGCAACAGCAGCAGATGAACGACTGCAGCAGCAGAAATGTCACAGCTTGGAGGCATGGCCAATGTGTTGACTTTGTGCGTTGATGAGTCCTGCTGTATATGTATATGCATGTGTGTGTGCATGTATGGTGTGTGTGTGCGTGTGTGTACGCAACTCGTACCGAAATAATTTCGTTGCAAGTTTTGTTGCTGTTGCGACAAAAGTTTGCATTCCATTACTTGTTTGTTATTGTTGTTGTTGTTGCAGTTGACATATGCCGCTCGATTGCAATAACAGCAACAGCAACAACAACAACAAAAAGCCACTAGCCAGGCCAAGCACAACACAAGAAGTAGGAAATTCCCACAATACCCGACTGCTGCACGCACACAACTCAAATGCAGAAGACTCTACTCCGCTGTACCAGGTACAGTGGAACCAACGTGTCAATGTTGCTGTCGTTAATGACAAAGCAACAAAAAAAAAAAACTAGGCAGCAATAGAAAAAATCAGTCAACTTGTGCCCTTGTAAAAATAAAACAATAAAAAATAAAAAAACATGAATTTAAAAATAATATATTCAAACTGGCAAACGTTATCGTTGTGTAATCGATAATTGCACATAACTAAGCAGCTAAGCTGGACATTTGCCTACAACGAAATAAGTTTAGTTAAGTTCGCCTCGATTGAATTTGATTTGACTTTGAGCCGCCGTGTGTCACGTCTGATTGGACGCGCTGCGAACACAGCAAGCTGCGTCCGTGCTAAGTCGAGAGTCGGCAGAGACGAGCCGTCAGAGCTGGGACTGACGAACTGAGCAATTGTGCGGCTTGAGTGTCAGCCGAGTTGGCCAACGCAGGCACAAACTTCAGTTGTGAATGAAAGCTCACAAAACCACTTTGGACAGGCGTGAGTACGAACGATTGTGACAGGAACTGCCGCTGCTGAGCCCGACCTCGGCGGACTCCATCGTCAGCGAACTGCCGAAAAATTTGTTGCGCAGGCATTTGCACACGCTCGGCTCGTAAATCCGCTGAGCGAGCACAGCGCAGAACGCGCAACAAGGCAGGAGCTGATGAACTTATGGAAGCTGACGCTGTGGCCGGGACAAAGACAAAAGGCAAAGGCAAGGAGAGAGAAAAAGAGAGAGATGGAGATATAGATAGAAAGGAGAGACAAAGGCTGCTGAGGCAGGTTTGTTGTTTGCATGCAAAATTCTAGGCATGTGGCGGCGGCGGACTTGGCATCGTTGCACGTACGCAAGCGCGGAAATGCACGCAACGCAACGCAACGCAATCAACCAAGCAAACAACAGACAGACACATGGACAGACAGATGGTGAGATGGACAGACTGGTGTACAGACATAGTATGCGTGTAGATCGCTCTCAGCGTAGCATGTGCAGCGGCAGGCTTTGTACTTTTTATACCGAATTGTTGTTGGCTGCCGTTGCGCTTTGCAGTATTTGGAAAATGTCACATAGTTTAGCTGCCACCATGGCCATGCCAACGTTGCTCTGCTCGGCTCCTTCTGCTGCTGCTGCCCCAGCTACTCTTGTACACACACACATACATATAATACAATACATTCTCCGCTTTTGTTTTTAGTTTCGGTTTGTTTTTTTTCTTTGTTTTTTTTTTGCTTTTTTTAATGCTGTATTTTGTTGTTTGGTGTACACCGTCATTGTTATTGTTTGGTTTTTTTTGTTGCCGCTTCCTCTAAGCCAAGTTAATGACTTTGTTTGAAATTCTGCTCTAAAAGTTTTGCGCTATTAACGCCTTAAGACGCGCTTAGCACAGCTCAACGTGGCTCTGGGAGCCCTGTTGGCAGCAGCGACTTGTTAACATTGCTGCTAACAACAAACTTAACGCCTCAGCCGTTGGCCGTTGGCGCAATCAACGTACAAATGAGCGACCGAGCGACAGAGCGACAGAGCAACTCAGCAGATGAGCAACTGAGTAACGGAGCGAGTGAGCAAGCGATGTGCATGAATGAGCGAGTGAGTGAGTAAGCGAATCAATGAATGAATGCACTAACGCCATGACAGACCTAAATACTTGCAGATTAATTCGTCGTTGCTGGCTTTATTTCTTTTTTTTTTTTCGTTTTTATTATTTTTCCTTTATTTTTCCTGCTGCTTTGCTTTCTTTTCGTTTTGCCAATCATAAATATTTAATACCTAAGACAACAACAACAAGAACCGCAACAGCAATCAAACTCATCAATTTTTCACATGCGACAAAAACAGCAAAAACAACAAAGTGACTTGAAACTAGTAAAGTTGTGCAGCAGAAGGCGAAGGTGGCCATGTCCTCAGCTAATTAAATGCCATAATTAGTCACTTTGCCTGCTCTCCGTTTCTTGTAATTTTCGCAACGGCAGAAGCTACCGACCGACACTGCCCCACAGACAACAGAGGCACAAAAGTCGTGTTGTCAAATTGGCAACAAATGACGATTATTAAAATTAAACAAAAACTGCCATTCGATGGCAGCCAGGCAGTGGCAAGAGTGCAAGAGACAACAGTCATGCCATGCCAGCCAAAGGGCTGAGGGCAAGAGTAAGCGAAAGCGCAAGTAAGAGAGAGTGTGAGTGTATGCGCGCGTCAGCGAAGAGAGGGTGAAAGCCATTAAATTTGATATCTCATTTAATTGACGGTAATCCGACTTAAGCTGGCAAAGTGAAATGAGTTCTTGTTAATTACTTTATTGAATGCAAACACTTAACTTGGCTCAAACATGTTGACGAACTAATATTCTATTAAATCTGTGCACAAATACAAATTACATACAATGTAACTGCGTGTGTGCTCACTTTATATTGATAATTGACAACAATTATTGTAAACAATACTGTTCTTCTTCTTAGTTGGCTTCTCCTCTTTTCGTCGTGCGAAGGCTATTTGAAAACTGTCATTAGACAAAAATATTAAATTAATTGTTGTAATTGTGTGTATTGCGCCATCTGTTGTCGTGTAGCTGCGTAATACATTGCATAAAAAGGACACAATAATGATAATGCAGTGCGCCATACAGTGCTGGCTAAATAATTGTGTACAGTATATAGACCACAACTAAAGTTTACTGTTTTCCTCTTGTTTAAGCACTGCTAAGCAAATAAAATAAATAGATATTTACAAAATTTCAGTAATTCATAATGCAGTAATAAAGCAAATGTTATTTTATATAAAGACATCAAGATTTTCGGTGGTATTAAAAAGTAACCGGCGTTTTTTGCTATATTTTTTGAACAAAAATTTTCTTTATTGAAAATCAATTTTAATTAACTACATATTGACCTTTTGTTATTTTTTTGGGTAACTTCATAATTCCAATGGTATAAAACTGCTGTGATTGGTTTTTTCAGTAACTGGCCGATCACAGCAAGGTGCATCTTTGACATCGAAATTTCCGGAACAAAAATAAGTAAATCAAACTTCTGGATCTAGAGCTCGTTCACAGCATTCTCACAATAAGACGCACAAATTTTTTAATATGTTTTTTCAGCGGATTTACCTATTTTATATTAAAAAAACATGACTACCTTTCAATATCACCCAATATTTACTTTGCAAAGCACAATGCTTAAAAAGCCCAATGCTTAAGCATATCTTGAACATTTGCTATCGGGGTAATATTATTACAGACACTGTTGCCTCTGCTGAGGAAGATATGGAGAAACGCATACAAAATGCTACGCAGACAATTGCTTGTTTAGACAGAACTGCTGCAAGTCGTAGAGTTAACGCAGCAGATACATCGAAAACGACTGCAGAAATTTTGGCATAAAATTTAAATATTTTGCTATATATACTTATTTTGAAACCAGTGTAAACTATTGGGATCCAATTAGCGCTTTCAGTAGAATAGCCTACTTAAACTGGAAAATGCCCTATTCTGTGTGCGCAACCCCAAAATATCAACGATTCGAGAAGAAACAATAAAGCACAGTCAGAAGTATGTCTACCGACTAGACGCTTCTATTAATCCCCATCAATCCCGTACTGGCATATTATTACATATATCATTAAATAATTTTAACTTTGTCGTAAAGACAGCTCGGAAAAAGAAACAGCAAAAAAACAAAATGGATTATGTGGACACCTAATTTTGTTTTTGCGCGAATTTGATTTAATGCGATTCCAAAAAAATATTGCATTCGCTTTTTACGCAATTTGATTTGATTTAATGCGGTCCTAATGAGGAAAGAGCCGCGAAATTTCAACGTAAGGTGAAATTATTAATGGGTAACTATCATGAATTGCATAACAATCTTATCAAAACTGGAAGTCAATGATTGATAGCGGAATTTTTAACTAAAATCACTTAGCCATCACCACCAATTAAGGATGACTTTGCAAATATTTCTAGCTTCTAGATGAAAGTGTTGTTGAAGTTTATCGTAAACGAATGCGTTTATCAGAAAGTGATTCCGATTAAAAATTAATTTGTATAATATGTATTTAAGTTTAATGAATTTTATGATTTGTTTTTCTAACTCAACTGAATTTTCTATTATTTTAAGTTACTTTTTGTTAAAATAAAATATGTGTATGGAGCAACATGAATTGTAATAATATTTTATTCATCTTATTTTAGCTGACATTCTTCTTCCTTTTTTTTTACGCGATTTTTTTACGTGATTTTTCAAGGTAAGTATCTATGGCGTAAAAACAGACTTAGAATTTGTATTATCAAAAAATAATATAACGTATATAAATTGCAAAAAAAAAACTGTGAATTTCATATAAATTTATTTAAAGGATATCATTGGAAAAAAAAACTTTTATATGATTACATCATACAAGTTTAGTTAGCTTGAATGAGAATTACAAAAAAAAATAGAAATGGAAATGGTTTTTCCCAATTGTTCGCAAAGTTTCTTTGTGCCCGAGCAACGCCGCATATTTTAGTAGTGATAAAACAGTTTGTCTGCTTTCTTCCGGAAACTAAACATGACGCAGTTTAAAAATTTATTATGAAAATGGAGAAACAATTTGTGGAGACTCCAATTACTTTAATTGAGCGTCAATATTTGTTCGAATAAGCGACGCATAACATCTAAACAAATTATGAATGGATTTGCGTGAAATGTAAGGAACTTCTTGATGGCGTAGGCAAAATAAAACGACTGTTCTTTAGAACGTCAGAACCGACGCGTTGACCAATCAAAGGGAACACATGTTAGATTGAATAATTCAAACTCGGAATGAAAAATGCAAAGCCACACCATGGATAACTCGCGAACCTGGCACTCGTGCGTCTTTGTCAAATGCCTTATCGCAGTCAGTCAAAGCCAGTTGGCAATAGCATGATGGCAGCAGAAGACGGTGGCTAGGGCGGTGGCGTTCTTCGTAGTTCGTAAGGAGTGAGAAGGGAGGAAACAAACTTTATCCGACGTATGTCACATTTCAGAATATTTTATTGAATGCGTTTGAGGTCGACACCATTAATGGAAATGTTGCTAGACAAAGTGTACGAGCCTCGTTTAAACGCCATTGGATAGCTTTTACAGTTGCGTATAAAATATTTGTGCTTATTACAGTAATTGGACTCCCATTAACTGCCGTACACTCATTTGTATATGAATTAATAAGCGGCATCAACCAAATTTGTGAAATTACTAACCGAATGATTTAATGCGCTGTCAACGATTTGGGTGCACCCAAAAAAAAAAAGGAGGCGCACTTACCACATTTACAACAACAATTGGCCATTCGCCAGCTGCACTACTGGGGTGACACACTAAAAGCAAAAGCATAACACAATAAAACACAAAATACTCTCATTAATAGAAGACAACCGAAATGTCTTAGCCAAGGTAAAAAAGAAGGGGAAACAGACAAATGCCGACATATGCAGATTATCTGGCGTAGAAAACGACATACGGCCTAACCCCAATGACCTCGCTTCGATCGATGGAAGTATTCCACAAATTGGCACTCACTTGAACCGCAACGTTAAAGGGCGGCAAGCGACCTCAACGCAGCTTAGCTCCAAGTCGGCATACTCTGCTTGACGCCGCTCGGACGCTTCATAGACGGCACATAGCGCAGTTTGTAACGCACTATGAGTGCCAATCCGTGCAAGTGGCAGTGGAGCACTTAAGTGTAATCAGAGCATCAAGCAAACGATCCATGCCATCGCAGTTCCCGCTGCCTCTGCCACAGTCAGCTGCAGTGCAGCGCAGCGACAATGCCGAGCTTTGCATGCATAATACAAGACAATAATTCAATATTTAACAAAAAAATACAACTTTTTGTTTGCATGTAAAATACACTATCGGTTAAATAAAGAAGTAATAATATATTGTTTTTTATTTTTTTCTAACTGCAAATTTAGAAATTTTTGGCAACACAGTGCTGCCAGCGCATTTATGTGTTTTAACTCATACTTTTACTTACTAATATACAAAGTGTGTATATATATCTCGCTTCCACTTCTGCTAAAAATGGCAAGTTGTGGCAAATTTTTTGTGCAACTCTTTTACTCCATTTTTTTTGTGCCTCTGTAGTACAACAGCAACAACAACAACAATCAGCTTTGTTAATGCTCCACTAGTACTACTAAATTGGAAATTGCTTTGGCACACTCCAAAAGCCGCAATTGCTCATCATTATCGTCAGCATTATCATCATTATATTTTATTGTACTTTAACTCATTTCGACCTGCACTGGCACTACTCGCACTCGGACTCCAACTCGTGGCTGTACTTGGTGTACTTCGAAATTGTTGTTTGTGCTTTTAGACGTTGTTGTCATAGTTTGTCGTTTACTGCTTGTCAAGAAAATACAAACAACAAAAACAACACCAGGCTCAGACAAAAAACTGCTACAAAAACGCAAAAACACAAACAAAATGTTGCAAAAACTGCGACTGCTGTCTAATTTAAGAGCAACAACAACAAAGGCTTGTCTGTGTTATGCTGGCGCAGAGCTTAACTTTACGCTCAAATTGCAAAAACAAGAGCACTATGACAATTTACAACAATGAATGTCTAACGACATTTAAATTGCCAAAACAAATTTTACAGCAGCTACAACAACAACAGCATTAAGCATTACAACTGATTAAAGTGCGCATAAGGCAAAGAGAGAGTGCACAGCAGAAAGAGAGAGTAAAATGCGTTGCCACTTGCCGTTATATTGTTGTTAAAAACATTTCATGAGGATTTCGCTATCGATTCACTCAATTGATTTAAAGTATTTTTTTTTTTCTATTTTTTCTTGATTTTGGTTTCAATTTTGTTTGGTTGTTTTGTCGGTGTTTTTGTTTTTTTTTTTTTTTGTTTGACGATAATTGAGTGTGAGTTGTTTTTAATTTATTTTTATAACTTTTGCTTTTCTACTACTGAGGCTAAGCAGCAACTGTGGCTCAAACAACAACAACAACAACAAATTAACAAACTTCAATTGAAATCGTAAATTAATTGAGTCATTAAAAGTGAATCAATTTTGTATTTGACATATTACAACCAAACTGGGGTTTAAATAAGTGGCAGTTAAATAAATTTTCAAACCATGTTAAGCTGACATATCATATAAAATTGAGACTATAAAAAAATAAATAAAATACTTTAATGCAAGAAATACTCTTAGACGCAGCTCTAGTGCAGAAAAAAAAAACTAAACAAGTTTTAAACTTTACAGCTTATTTTAGTTTTTATTTAAAGAACCGTTCTTCTGCATATTTCGCCATATATATTTATGCATATTTACAAATTCATAATACAAAAAAAAAAAAAAATAACAACCTACTTAAATAAAATTTAGGCTGAATTCTTAGTAGGACAAACTTCTAACATATGT
>JBAMBQ010005147.1:0-21380 GCA_037044495.1 Stegana nigrithorax | reverse complement strand
TAGCAGCGTTGATGGTTAAAGCCAGACAACCGACAACTGACAACAAAACCCGAGACAATGAAATTGTAGTCAGGGACATACTAGGAAACGTTTTGCGCAATTGAAGCAACTTAGCCAACCAACCCAGAACACCAACTCTAACCCCCAACCAAAACCAAATCGAAGTAGGAAGTATGAATACATGTTAAAGTAGGAATGGTAGAGGGAGAGTGAGTGGGAGAGGGAGTGGGAGTGGGAGTGGGAGTAACCAAGCAAAACAAATACCGAAACCTAAGATGCGACTGAGTGTAAGCTGAGCAAAAGAGTAAATAAATTAGCGTAAAGCGAGTCGCGTTTTTGTATCGCATTGAGGCCATGCGAAACTCGCCGCTGTTCAGAGTTTGCTAATCTGGGGCTGATTTGCGATGATTAACAGGCGCTAATTTGCCAAGCCTGCACTTGCGGCATTTTACTCATCCGCTCCATCCCACTCCACTTCACTCCGCCCCTCTTCGCTTCGCTTCACTCAACTCCACATCACTTCAGTCCGTGTTTGGTGTCGAATTACTTTGCATTTATGCACACGCGCAGCGGTCTATCTGCCTATCTATCTGGCTAACTGTCAGTCTGACTGTCTATATAACTATACAGCATGTTAGTCATCTTTCTGTCTGCTGTCTGTTTCATTTAGTTTCGCTTCTTTTCGACAATGTTTAGCAACAAAAATCGTTGCTGGGTACTTGCTGCTAGGGGACCATGACCACCTCATGTCACTTCACATGTCTGAAGTTGTTGATTTGTCAAAGCAATGCTAAGCAAGGCGAGCCCAAGTGCCTGTCGTCAATTAGATTCTCACACATGGAATTCGTTCGTACGCCGTATCGGTATCGCATCATTCCATTACTGCGGTATGCCATTCGAAGGGCATTGTTTGATTGGAACGCTTCCTCGGCTCATCTCTAATTAGCGATTACTGATTACCGATTTGTGTTCTCTTGTCTGCTGAACTACTCTTGTCAGAAAAAGCAGCTGCAGAGTTCGCCGAAACTGTTTTCAGCCACACGAGGCGGCAGTAACAACAACAATAACAAGAACGACAGAGACAATGATGATGGTGATGGGGTTGACAATGGCTGCGGGTATGGCTTTGTGTTATAAGCATTGTTGTCCATGACCTGAAATGTAGTCGCTTTACTCCGTTCTCCATGTGACACCGCACGCAACAAAATGAAGCGAATCGAGGCAAAGCGAATCGAACAGAATGACATCAATGGGGACACTCAGTCTGCAATTTGAGAAAAGTGGCTAATTAATTCTTGCATAAATATTTCTGCCATTGAAACTGATGACAAACGCCCATTGCTCAACGCCCAACGCCAAATGATAAAATCCTCTCGCCCGAACGCATGAACGCCTGAGATCTGGGCATGCGACGATGCGACGCTTAGGCTAGATTTCGCAGATTGCAAATAACAGGAGATAAATTGTGATTTTAGGCAAATATTGTCCACAGGCAATTGGCATTAGACAAAGTCAAGTTGAAGTTAATGAACCTCCAGCATGCCAATATGCCAATATGCCAGTCACCACACGGCGCTCCTTCCATCGGCAGGCGTTCCTTCCATCGGCAGGCGTTCCTTTTATGGGCAGCCGCACACGACATTAGCCAACGACAACAGTTCTCAACGGATTGAAGTTAGAAGGATACCATCCGCCAGTCTACATCTATGACCAACTACCAACTAACGGCGTCTGTGAGGAATCGAATGAAAGTGAGGCACATGGCGACAATGACGACGACGACGGCTCTGGCAGACTTCGAAAAGTAAACCAGAAGTCGAATGCTTCGACACTTTCCGCTACTATCCGGGTACCCATCTTCACCCCCACTTCCGCCATCGCCATCTCCCTCGCCGTCATCGTCATCGTTTCCGCTCATACTGAAGTTGGTTTGTTGGTTAAGGACGCATGATCAACAATTTGTAGCCTAACGAAAATCAAATTCTCGATACTCTTGACTCAATAGGCTGCGGTTTATTTTTTTCTTTCTTCTCATTTGATTTTTCTTGTCTTGTTTTTTTTTTTTTTTGTCTGCGTGTGTTTTTTTTTTTTGGGTTTTATTATTTTGTTTTCTCGCCTGAAACTTTGTTTGTCTCTGACGCGGAAATTGTTGTTGTTTTTGTTGATGGTTCAAGTTAATCTCCTTCATCATCATCAAACTTCGCCATTCACTCTGCTGAATACGTGAGGAGGAGGAGGAGGAGGAGCAGCAGCAGGACCAGGCATGCGTTCACTTATTTATTTATTTTTTTTTTGCGTATAACGGTTTATTTTTGTTTGCCTGTTCGCATGTTCGCCCGTTTGCCCGTTTGCCTGCGTGCGGCCAAGATGAGTTCTGAGTTGTATCCGTCACTGGCTTTATTAGTCTCCCTCTGGCGCAAGCGGAGCACGGCACCTGTTCTCGCAGGCGCTTTACGTGTTCCGCATGCTTAGAAATCTTCATTAGACCAACTTTTTGCAAAGAATGTTTACCATTATTTCCATACTTAATTAGCGTCGCGTTGGACGCCTATGGTTGTGTAAGTTTATTCTTGAAGCATATGCAAAGGTTTCATTCGAATTCGATTAACGGCAAGAACACTTACAACAGGAAGTCACTTGAGACAGGACACGCAATGCGACTCTCAAGTGCTAGAGTTCAATGTCAGACGTTCGCATGTGACGAGCATTTGTCTGAAGTTGTCTGCCATTCAATTGGCGAATGCACGCTTGCTATCGTATAACTTGTCGAAATTTTGATGCTTTTGCGCAAAGTACACACTCATACTCAGCTGAAGTTAAAAGCGCGAGTCCTTACAGAAGGCAGAAGAGTAGTTGGTGCCAAAAGGCGCAAGTGACGTTATCTAAATATACATGTAAGACTTAAATGCGGATACTATTTATTTGACTGGTGATTGCATACGTTTCTGATTAAAGTTCACATTACAGACCACTGAATGCGGTTAATGGTTCTTTTATGTAATGATGTGTATATCGTTTTACTATACCGCACTTCAGACGTTTATTGCAGAGCTTTGCTTAACTATTTTCTATATTTGATCGACAAAGCATTGCATGAAGTGTGAATGCATTCAAAAGTTATTTGCAGTCAACTTTGTAACCACCAATGAAATGGGTAGTGAATGTCTGTGGTGCAATTAAGCAGCAATTCCGAATATGGCTGCATCGAATATTGTATAAATTTGCTGTTATTAATTTTATTTAACATGCGTAAGTAAATCTGTTTTCAAAATGCATTATATGCTGCGTATTTCGATTCATAAACACAAATTAAATAATAGGCTTAGTGAAAAAAAAAAAAAACCAAAATATGGAGAACAAAAATCCTCCATAGTAACCGGCAGGTAAACAGAAACCCCAAAAAGTTTACCTCGTTTAACTTTCACGTGGTCAATTCGTTAGACGATTAAAACAAAGGAATTATAAAAAAACCAAAAAAGAAGAATGTGAACTTGTAAATCGTACGCAATGGAGCATTAAATTAACGTTAACAAAATGCCTAGGAAAAGGAACTTGCACTAAGGCAACGCTCCGTTTTCCTTATAAATTTAAACTGTATTGCAAAATGTCATTGTGTTTTGTAATGAGACGAAATCGGAAAAAGAGAATCGAGAGAAAAATCAAACAAAATGAACATATAATGCTTTTGAATGTGATTTGAGCAGCTTAGCAAAGATTTAGATTACTTTTGTTTATCAGCTGCAAAACACATGGCTTTTGTTATTGGTACTGCAGGCAGAAATGGAACATAAATATAAAAAAAAGGATGGGAAATCTATAAAAAAAAATATATGTTGATGAAATAAGGCAAAACTTTAAATCAGGCACAAAAGCCATCAAACTTTGTCGCCAGTAAGTAAATTTACTTCAAAGAAAATTGAAACAAATTCCTCGCATGTGTTGTACGAAATTCTCAAATTCCCAGCAGAGTATTTTCTTTGCAAATCCAGATAAAAAGAAGAACATTTTCAACAGCAACGAAATGCCCGTGCACTAAAAGTTTATAAAAAAAAAAACAGGGTATTTAGGATAGAGGACCTCGGCTTACCCAAAGATAAGCAGATGAGAAAAAACAAAACAAACACAAAACAAAAAAGCAAAATCAATGTTTAAAAAATTGGTGAATTTCCGTTTAGAATATGCGTGTTTGTTTAAGCAGCGATTTGGGTAGAAACTGTACACACATATATTTCTTTTCTACTCTACAGGCAACAGAAGAAAAACCCAATAACACCAAAACATAAAAAATTCTCCGTTAATTTGCATATTTTTAATTTGACATCCAGCAATAATAACAAAAAAACACAAACAGCAGACAAAGTCACAGCGGTGACATATGTGCTGACATTTGTCGATTTTAACGCGTTCATGAGCTAAATGGATGCCAGTCACGTAGGTCCCTTTGACCAATTCTGATACGTTGTCTTAAGCATTAATCAGCACAAAAAAAAAGAAACAAAAAAACAATATCAATCCAAAAAAAGATAATAAATAAAATATCAATTCACAAAAATCGTCATCTTGAGACTTTTTACAACAGATGCCAGGCTGAGAAGACCAGCATATCAGCATTCAAACTTTGCAAAACTTCGTCAATATTCAATGTATTTATATAATTCATATTAAATATAAAAACTTTTTTATTCTACATTCGATTTCCACATGAAGAAATTCAAATTCAAAATCAAATTTCAAATTAATGTCCATTAATGCGTGCAGCAAAGCTTTATCAGGGAAATTAAAATAACAGAAATTATACTATTTTGTAAATCAAACAGTGACACGTGACCATTTGTTGTTATTGTTGTTGTTGGCATTATTGTTGGTGGTATTATTGTTGGTAGCACAAAAACCGACAATCACACTGGGAAATTTCAAATCGACATTTGAACAAATTTCTCTGTAACACAGACAATAAAATGAATTTAAATTTGAAGAATACTTAAACTATGCTGATAAAAGGTATTGTCTGTGTCCTATGCTCATGTCCTTGTGGAAAATTCACGACCACAGCAGGCTAACGCGTACATAATTTTCCAATTATTTTTGTCTTGTTCACAAAATGTGTCGACAAAGTTTCCTTTCCTCTCCTCTCCTTTCTTTCCATTTCTTTTCTTGCCTGTGCATTGGCAATTTTTGAGTTTTGTATTTGCCAAATGGGCTGAGAAGAGAAGCCAAACAAAAGGACGACTGACTTCGAGGCAGGATAGCTGGGAGTGGGAGTGTGGGTGACTCAGACTGAGACTGTCAGTGACGTTACGCTTGATGGCCAACGGTTTCAGCTGGTTGACAATAAACAAGCTTCGTTGGCTTTGCGTTCCTGTTATGCTATTCTATACGTATATTTGCCAGCTGGATTTTCGTTTTCTTTTGGCAGCACACAATTCAAAGTACTCTCACCACAGACTCTGACTTCAGCGAGTGTTCCTCTGTGCTGTTGTGCTGCTGCTCTGCTGTGCCGCTTTGCTTCTGAGCTGCTAAGGCGCTGATGTGGCTGATGTGGCATAATAAAAAACGAATGGAAAGCAGAAGCAGAAATGGAATATCATGCAACAACTGAAGCAGCTTACTTGGTTCGTTATCTGTCGAACTTCTGCTTCTTATTCTGCTTCTGTCATTAAGTTGGCAACTAAATAAGAAAGCAACAGATAGACACGGAATAGCAAGACTACGCATACCCGCACATGTAATGCACCATTCAACTTTCATTATTTACCGCGGGGTATGCGCAGTTGACAACGAACAACGAAAATCTAAACACCGCAAATTAGCACACGGAAGTGGTCCACGTCGGGGCTGTTATCCGCTTTTCGCCTCAGCGGTCGCATACATTTAAAAAGAGTGATTGATTGGCCAACTTGACTGACTGAATTATGTATATATTAAACATACCATATTCAAATTACTTGGATTGGGTTTGCTTGGCTTGTGCTAATTTTGGTATCTGTGTACGTATAAGCTGGAAAAAAATAAAGAATAAACAATTGTGCTGCCTTTTTAATTGTTTTTAGTTGTTTGCCTTTCACTCATTTCGTTTTCTGTTTTCAACATCACTATAAATATTCATTAAGAATTCAAGCGAATAAACTGATTAAAGCAATAAATCTACTACCAAAAACTTAGGCCAAATGCCACTACGCGGCTCTACCGGAGTCTACGCTATTCTAGGCGGCTACTCACTGCGGAACAAAAGCGAAAGCGCTAGCAAAAACATTAATTACCAACGGTCCAGGCTGTCAACAGCAGTTTTGCTAAACGATTTCAACGCAGCGAAATCATCATAATTGCGCTAAGCGTGAAGCTCACGAATGACTACATTACGATAACGTTAGCTGAGCGACACTCGCAGCGACAAAGCGCAGTGCTGAAGGCGACCAAAAAAAAGTAGCAAATACAAAACAAAAGCTAACTAGAAAGGCAGGGCTATAGAAAACCGTGTACCCAATCCAAAATTTAATATATTTTTTTGTTACATTAATATTTTGTATTCATTATGTAAGGATATCTCAAGAAAAATTTTTAGTAAAAGCCATTTTTCGGCCGATTGTTCCTATGGCAGCTATATGTTATAGTAAGCCGATATTTATAATATTCGGGAATATAATTGGATATTATTTAAAATCATCAAATCCGAAATTTTGTGACAATATATAAACAAAAATGTTTTTCTCAGTAAAAAAAAAATTAACTCGTTATGCTTATGGATTGGGAGGGTCTTCTTGCAAAATTTGGTGATTGTAGGTCTTACCGTTTCCGAGCTCCGTTTGATCATACAGACGGACGGGCAGACAGACATGGCTAGATCGACTCTCCTTTCGATGCTGATCAAGAATATATATACTTTGTGGGGTCTGCCACGCCTCCTTCTGCCCGTTACATACTTTTGCACAACTTCAATAAACGCATTACCATTTTTTGGTACAGGGTATAACAAAGAACACAACAATAACACAGAAGAAACCAGTCAGTAAGCCAAGAGCTAAGCAACAACAAAATATGAACTTATTTCAAGCATAAACCAATAAACAGAACGAAATGAAACCAAACCAAACGAAACGAATCAAATCGAAATGAAACGAACTCTTCAAGTCAAAGTGGCCAAGCGTCGTTACTGCACAGGCCGGAGGCTGTAGTCATGTCAGACAATTGAATAAAGCGAACGTCGGCCATCGTTCTGAGCACTGCTGCTAGGAGACCAAGCGTCCAAGCGACCCTACAATAACAAGCATCATAATTCAGGAAACAACAAAAGCAACAAAAACACAAAAGCGAAAATGATATGCCGCAACAAGACGATAATCGATTTGTTATCGTTAGCAAGGGGCGAACGCGGCACGTTGGCATAAATTTGCGACTTGCTTGTCTGCTAATGTTGTTGTTGTTTTTTGTCTCTTTTTTCATTTATTTATTTTTTTTTTTTTTTTTTGTTTTTAATGCGCGCATATATATATATAGTACATCTACATTTATTTTGCTCATTTTGTACGCTCGTGCGTAGTTTGTTGCAATAAATTCAACTCAATTTTATTTATTTGTCATTAGATTAGTTACAAGTTATTGAGTAATTGGTCAGTAGAGTGCAAAGTGTAAGGAATATTTTTGTTGTGATGCCTTAAAGAGCAAAAAAGCCTCTTCCGTTTAGGATACAGTTAACACCCATTGTCATTCTACAACAACAACAAAAACAACATGAGCCACATGAAGCCATTGGCTTGAAAGTTGTTGCTATTATTAAGTGAATAAAAATAAAGTTTAAGAGAGCATCAGCATGGCACGGTGCGTTAAAAATCAGCAGGTTTCGCTGTTGTTTATGCTACAGTGACTGCAAATCTGCTAGGCAACACAAACTTTCTAAAGTCAGAAAATGCAAAATGCATTAAAAAGTTTCACCTTGTCATAACTAACGACATGAACGTAAATGTTATGAAACGTTAAGAACGCCGCATAAGGCAGGTTGGCAGCTTAACCCGTGCAAATGGCGTAAATTGTTTCTATATCAGATAATAAAAATTGGTTGCATACTTTCCGGCGCGCGTTTGCATAGTTTCTACAAAGTTCCTTATATACGCTGTACAAAAACAAAATCGCCTCGAAAAGAAAAAAAAATTCTAAATGCTTAGTAAATTGTCACAAATTTTCAACGTCAGTCAAGCTTTGTTTTTTGTTTTTTTATGTAATGAACACAAGCGCAGTTTGTTAAAAAAAAAACAAGAAACCAAAACATAAGATAAAAATTATTAAAATAAGGCCAGCAAAATTTTTTGCAAAATTTCTCAAAGTGCAAAAGAGTTTTCGAAAATTGGCGCAAAAAAAATTAGAGAAAAAAAGGGAGGAAAAAATACGTTGAAAAATATAAATAAGCCAAAGCGAGCCGAACTACACACACAACTAGCAGCGAGTATGAGATGGCAAAAAAATTTAGAAGAAAAGCAGAATAGGCAAACAGCCGCTGCTGGTCAGGAACGAAATGAAGTCAATTAGCGTTGAGTTGACTGCCGAATATACCGCCAAGCAATGTCTGAGTGGCTACGCATAGCTGCCATAGCATATTTCTACCAAAATGTGGCACCTAAGTTAAACTTAAGTAAAAAACGCTCAATGCTGGCGCATCAAACGCAGACTACTGCAACCGCTGCTGACAGAGACATACAGACATATGTATGTATGAAGCGACGTAAGCGAAATGTTTTTAACAAAATTATTCGTAATTAAAAGTTATTTTAAAAATAACATTTCTATTGTTTGTGGTGCTGCTTTTGCCATGGATGCAACTTGGCTTTGTGGCTTTCCTTGAAAGTATTGCACAAAGCAGGCAGCCTGCAGACCTCAAGCAACAACAACATAACAGCATCATATCGGAAGTAAAAAAAAAAAATTACAAATAGCAAATTATGCAACTCTTAATACTCGAAGGCAAGCATTGGCGCACAGCTTTTATGCTTTGGTTGTGGTCGAACTACCGCCTCCTTATGCGGATAATTGTAGCTTTGATTTCGTACGCCTCTCATGGTTGACTGGTTCATACTGCTACAGCAGCATATTGGGCTCCAGATTCCATTCTTCGTTGCGAGTTCATTGTTCCCTAGTGCATATTCATTGCGTGCTCTGGAAATGCAATTATCTCTATGCGCCTCTTATTGTCCATCTATTATTTTCAACATCGCTTCAGATCGTATTACATATTATTTTGTGAATCTGTCATGATGATGTATTTAACTCAATTTCAATAGAACAACTTTAAAATTTTTCAATATACTACGCAATTAGCAATAGTTGAGCCTATCCTGGCACATGCTTAAGTATGGGGTAAGAAATGCTTTAGCATGTGTATTTGTTACAGTGGGAAACTTTTTTTTACATATATATACATATATATGCTTTTTTATTTATTTTCTATAGTTATCTATTTAAGTATGCATATATATAAAGTCCGTAAAGTTTCATCTCTTTTAATATTTGACTGCCTTTATTTATATGCGCAAAAGATGCGACGGATAAACAGCTGAATCTGCGAATGCGTTATGATTGCGCGTTGAAAAGAAACAAAACAAACCCACTTCACCCAAAACTTGGTGAAGATATCTTGAAAAACAAAAGGGTTTTTGTTACTAAATGTGGGTTTTCACCCGATCGTTTCTATGGCAGCTATATGTTATAGGACGAATATCGAAAAAAAAAAAAACTTGTTATGCCTATGAATTGAGAGAGTCTTCGTCTTTGGTGGTTGTCGGTCTTACCGTTTCCGAGATCCGTTTGTTCATACGGACGGGCAGACAGACAGACAGACAGACAGACGGACATGGCTAGATCGACTCGCCTTTCGATTCTGATAAAGAATATATATACTTTATGGGGTCTGTCACGTCTCCTTCTGCCTGTTACATACATTTGCAAAACTTTAATATACCTTTTACCATTTTATGGTACAGGTTATAAAAGTAGCTGCTGGCTATAAATAGGCGATATACACGTAGCCATGTGTTTGCACGCCATGTGTGTCCTGTGTAGTATGCATGTTTCTGTGTGTATGTATGAGTTTGTGTGTCGTTTCAGCATCTACTTTTGGCTTACACTAAGTCGACAATAAGCACCAACAAAACATAAATATCGTATGCATCATAAAAACTTACGCAAAAGCTAAATGCGCGCTTAAGTAATTCGAATGTGTCTGCGTCGTGCGTGTGCCACATAAACTAATCAAGGCAGGCACTTGAATGCTTCAACAATATTTACAAACTTTGGCCATAATTGAAAATCGAAAAGTGTTACACTCAGATGGAATTAATTTTGAGGCAATTACATATGCTATGTGGGTGGCCAGCATCTTATTACAGAACACAGGACAGACAATGCGCACAATCAGTCATAAAACACGAATACAAACAAAAAGGGCAAATTGACTTGCAAACGTACATATATTAATTGGATTTGATAAGTTAATGCACCCGGCAATACTCGTAAGAATGAATGGTCCAGCAAAAAAACAAACAAACAAACCAACAAACGAACCAACCAACAGACCCACAATAAAGGCCTCATCTAAAAATACAAAAACAAAAATAGAAACAAAAAAGAAAAAACAATTATTAACATTTACAATCAAAGTTGTTACACGCAAATTGCCAACGCCGTTACTCGTTACGCTTACTGACATTTCCAGTTGCCTTTTCTATTGGCACTTTCACTGCCGCACTTCCGCTGCGCTTTCGCCAATCGGTAAATGTTGCCAGCTCAGCAAAAACCCTGCTGCAAACAACACATGATATGCAAAGAGGACTTGAACAACAAATAATAATAAACACGAAAAAACAAAAAACAAAGGCAAAGACAAAGGCAAATTCAATGTATCGTGCATTGTGTGACTTGGCTTATAAATGACTTAGGCAAAACCGTTAGCCATGCAGTTAGTTAGCCAAGAGGGCTAAACCGATTCCCGATCGTTTTTTATTTAAACGCAATTCGGCAGCGTGTCTTGCAGTTTGAACTTCCTTTGGCTTAGGCATGGGGCGTCGGCCAATGTTTCGATGTGCCGATGTGCGAATGTGGCGGCAATTATGCATACGTTTCGTTGGCAACGTTTATTGACTTGCGTACAAATGCTGTTCTTAACGACATTAAAACGTATAAGTATGCCATAAGCTTTGCATTTTCGATTAAGCGCAATGGCAAGCATTTCGTTATGCGCTGCACGCTAACAATGTGCCAATCTGACAATCTGCCATTCTGCCAATCTGCCATTCTGCCAACCTGGCCATACCACCAACTGGCAATCTGTGAATCTTGTTTATTGTTATGACATGTACTCTGCTAATGTTCTTGTTGTTGTTGTTATTAGTATTGTTGTGATTATTGCTATGATAACAGGCATAACAATGAATTATGCAATTCACTACATGGCATTGATCAAACAATTATTGCGAACACGCTATGAAATTGTCATTTGAAATTCCAAACCCGTTTTGCATAATTTAAACCACTATACCAACATGAAACAAAACAGAAAACTGCACACAATAAAGTAAGGGAAATGAAAAATGTCAATAAATTCGAAAAACGAATGCATTACCTGCGCATGCATGACTGCACTAATTAATTTGCCCGGAATGAGTCGAAAATTGTGCACGGCACTTGGCCATGCAGCGACAAAGTGAGCAAGACAAATATAAATAAACAGTTTGATGCCTAAATCGCAAGTAATGCCCATTGTTTGCCAATACGATGCCATTATGCGTCAATAAATACTAACAATGTCCTTATATCCATTGGCCATGCTAACACGTACACATATGCAAAGTGCGTTACGCCCCAGGCTGCCGCCTTTTGCTTTGGCCATTTGTTAGGACCTTTCACTTAGGCAACAAAACAAAAACATAAGCATAAAAAACTAAAACACCAAACACAAAACAAAGGCAAATAAAAAAAACATAACACAAAAAAACATAAAGAGAAAAAAGGAAAGGAAACTCAAAGAATGTAAAGAGCTAATAAATTTTATTAAAATAGTTTCTTTTGATGCGTGCGGTTTAACTTGCTTACAGCAATGACGACAGTGACAACAATAACAGAAGCAATATGCATAACAAATGCATGCCAAAAAAAGATAGAGAGAGAGAAAGAATGAGAAAGAAAAAAGTAAATGGAAACAGTTTCAATCCCTGGGAAACATATGTGCTCAGTTATTTTACGCTCAAGGCCATAAATTAAATGACTAAAAGCAAACGAAAGGCCGCGCAAAGCATCAGACCGAAAACAGACCAAAATAGATGGACCGAAAGACGGCCGACAAGCTGCGCAGTTTAAATCAGGTGACCCTGGCCAGGACTCACACCACGACGCATACAGCGCCCAAAAAACAAATGGCAGCGCAATTTGGCCAAAGTCTTTTGTTGAGCCGTCCAATGACCATTGCGTGTGCAGCGTATGAAAATTCTACTTTTTACCAACAGTCACAGCCACAGCAACAGAAACAATAAAAAAAGAAAGTCCGAGTAAAAGAAAAAATTTATGAAAAACAGTAAATAGAAAAAAGGGACTTACATACTTATAAGCAATTTCGATACATGAAAAAATAGAAGACTTACTTGCCAGAGCAAAATAATCAGAGAAACTAAAATTAAGCAAACTTAAGCAAGCGTACAAAAAGAAAAGAAAACAATAGAAATGAGTGCAGAAGAGAAGAGAAGAGAATGAAAAGTAGAGCCAAAAGCAAGAATTGCTCAGGGAGATTTCGTTTGCGGTCTCATTTCATTGTAATTGAAACGAGCTACAAAACAGAATAAATACGAAATATTGTTGCTTTGAAAGTTTAATCAAATTGTCGACAATATCTTTTTTCATTGCATGCCAGCGACAACAACAGCAACAGCCACAATAAAAACAACAACAGCAAGAGCAACAATATCAGTAACAACGTAACATTCGATAATAATAAAGTCGCACAATAGCCAAAGCCAAAGTCAAATCAACAGCATATCAGCATGTACATCACGTCTAATAAACACTCGCGCACACACCCACACACACACACACACACACACACACACTACCGCAGAGAGAAAAACATAGTATATAGCAAATGCAATATGAAAATCTTGCACAGCAGCCACAGCAGCAGCCGCAATACTGTAGTCGCTGATTTACATAGCAAATGCTGCGCACAATTTGCTCGCAAGCTAACGTTTCCGCATCAGTTTTCAGTCGACGTCATAGCTGCCGTGCGCCGCAGTCCACCCCCTGTGCGACGGAGACGCCAGTTGGTATGGCTGGGAACCACACCTAGAACCTTCAACACACGCACAGTCAGACTCCTGCGAATGCCACCCACGGGTAAACAATGTGGCCACGATATGCAAACTGTTTTATTGCACTCCAAAGCATCGATTCGTTGTTTCCTTTGTATGAATTAGCTGCAAGGTTAATCGAAGCGAAGTGTTGAATATGCAGATTCTTTTAAATTTTATTTATGAGCAGACGTTGGCAGCGGACACGCACAGTCAGCCAAGCTTAACGCATTATTAACGTTACGTGCTCAAATTCTGCACTGTCATGCCCTCTTCTCTGCTGTGCTGTTCTGTGCTGTGCTTAAAGCATAATTAAATGCAAATAAACTGCTTTTTATAAAACAGGAAGAATTTAAGCGAATATTATAGGCGTGTGTATACACATTACATATTGTAATATGCGTCATTTTTTTTCAATAGAGTAACTTGGCTATACACTATAAATAACAAAACGTATAGCTTGTGCAGAATATGTGCAAAGACAGAGTGAAGAGAATTTTAATTAATGTAGCTAAAGGCAAAAAGAATGGCCATCACACACGTATCACACAAGTTAACATGGCGTATACGCAATATTCATTTACCATAGTATGTATGTCATTGGGTTGGTAAATTATCGTCAGGTGGCTGCAGCTTTTGCAAGTGCGTTGGAGTTTCAAACAAAATAAGTTTTTCTTCAAATAAGTATGAAAACCAAATTTTACACTAAATTATTCATTTATTTGCTTTTTCTCTTGATTCTATTTTTTTTTATTACATATATATATTATGTCATGCGGCATAGCGTATAGAAAAAACACAATATACATGTTTTCCTTCAAAATATCGCATGAATACAGCATTTCTTGCACTTTTTGTACATATGTTGCTTTGGTGTCTGGCCCAGGCTACACATTCTGAATTCTAATTAAACTGAAGTGGCTCATTACAGTAAAACATGCATGCTCCAAGTCCTAAGGGCACAGCACTATGTGACACTTCACACAGCGGTCGAAGTTTTCTTTCGTTTCTTCTTTTTTTTTTTTGTTCTGCTTCCCTTTTTTGAGTTGTTTAAGTTTTAAGGGAACTTCCTCTGCACACACCTACTTATACATTTACTTTTTGGTTTTCTTTTTTTTATAATAATTTCATTTAAGTCTTAGCAGAGTATGGCCATAACTTTTTAATACTTTTGAGCGCCTTTGAAGTGCAGCAGCTTTTTTGCTTGGCTTTTATTAAATGTGAGAGATTTATGCCCTAAAAATGTGAATTTAGCTGTCAAGCATTGTTATTGCTGTTATTGTTAATGTTGTTGTTGTTGCTGCGATTGTTATTATTCTTTGCTATGCATTTATGTTGGAAAGCGTCTGCGTTCGGCGTAAGCCGATTATGCAGACTTAATATAATATGTGATCCAAAGCATGCAAAGCATTATATAAAGCAGACACAAGTATTCAACATTGCGGCAGCCAGCAAACATATAAAAATAAAAACAACAACAACAACAAAAGAACATATAAACAAAAGAGTCACACAAGAGACGCTGTTTTAAAATATGTTGATGTTGGCTTTCATTTGCTGCGTCTTAATAAGCAGACATGTTGCAAAAACACAGCATAGACAGAGAGATCGACAGCTCGACACACTGACTGACAAGCAGACAGACACACAAACGAACTAAGTTTAGAGGAAGACTATTTAACTGATTAAACGCATTTTCAGCCGTGCCAATTCAAAAGAGAATAATCAAATTAAAATTCAATCAAAATCTGTTGGGAATCTCTTGTTAAAAATTTCAAATCTTCAGCACAAAATACTGCAATAACAAAGAACAACAACAATGACAAAACAAACCAAAAATGACATAAACAGAAGCAAGAACAAACAACAACCACATTAAATTGAAAGGCGTCTGGGAAGTTAAAAGACAAAGCCAATTATCATATTCACAATTTAATTAGAGGTTAATAAATCGGATTGCACAATTGTAAGTGACTTTACAGGGAAGCCACATATGTATACATGTTTTTGAAATACTTTTCCGCAATTAAGCAAGCAACTTAGCAGCTTACACGTTGGCGTTGTTGCTGCTGCTGCCAGCAATAAGTAAAGGTATCAAGAACTTTAACTTTCTTTATTTTTATTCTTAATGGTGCCAATGCCAATGCGAACATGACAGAGTAATCAATCACATTGTAGAAAATTCACACGAGGCGTATCAATATAAATCAGTTAAACAAAGTTTGATGCAACGATTACGGCAAACTTTGTGAGTAGCAAGTCAAACGGAAATGGCAGTCAGCAGGAAGTGGAGAAAGAAAGTTAGAAAATGCATTTCCTGGCGTTGATGTTGTGAAAAAAAACATTTGTGTGAAACTTGAAAGAACGAAAATAATTTTTGAACCCATTTCCTTCTTTCAGAAATATTTATATATCATATATATATATATACCATATATATACCAAATGTAGCGTCGACCGTCGAGATATTAATTTATAAGCATATAAGGCAAATTAAGAGTGGATATGAGGGAGAACGGTATAAAAGCTTCAAGAAATTGTCACAATTTTAATATGACAAACATGTTTTTGGCCAACGAAAGTGAAAACTCTGACGCAGCAGCGGCAGCAACAAAAGCGAAGACCGCAGGAGAATGCACGAGAATGCAAGGGTCCATCGGTATCTCGCTGTATTCTCCCGTATGCGCGTATTTAGAGCGAAAGAGCGAGTGAGCGATTGCAAGGTAAGCTTTAAGATATTTCAAAAAGCGGTGATTGATCCCGTCAACCTACACCTATAAATGAGCACACGCTGCCCCGACGTGGACCACTTCCGTGTGCTAATTTGCGGTGTTTAGATTTTCGTTGTTCGTTGTCAACTGCGCATACCCCGCGGTAAATAATGAAAGTTGAATGGTGCATTACATGTGCGGGTATGCGTAGTCTTGCTATTCCGTGTCTATCTGTTGCTTTCTTATTTAGTTGCCAACTTAATGACAGAAGCAGAATAAGAAGCAGAAGTTCGACAGATAACGAACCAAGTAAGCTGCTTCAGTTGTTGCATGATATTCCATTTCTGCTTCTGCTTTCCATTCGTTTTTTATTATGCCACATCAGCCACATCAGCGCCTTAGCAGCTCAGAAGCAAAGCGGCACAGCAGAGCAGCAGCACAACAGCACAGAGGAACACTCGCTGAAGTCAGAGTCTGTGGTGAGAGTACTTTGAATTGTGTGCTGCCAAAAGAAAACGAAAATCCAGCTGGCAAATATACGTATAGAATAGCATAACAGGAACGCAAAGCCAACGAAGCTTGTTTATTGTCAACCAGCTGAAACCGTTGGCCATCAAGCGTAACGTCACTGACAGTCTCAGTCTGAGTCACCCACACTCCCACTCCCAGCTATCCTGCCTCGAAGTCAGTCGTCCTTTTGTTTGGCTTCTCTTCTCAGCCCATTTGGCAAATACAAAACTCAAAAATTGCCAATGCACAGGCAAGAAAAGAAATGGAAAGAAAGGAGAGGAGAGGAAAGGAAACTTTGTCGACACATTTTGTGAACAAGACAAAAATAATTGGAAAATTATGTACGCGTTAGCCTGCTGTGGTCGTGAATTTTCCACAAGGACATGAGCATAGGACACAGACAATACCTTTTATCAGCAAAATTTGGGTATTCTGCAGAAATTTCTTTAAAAAAGAATGCAATTACTTCTCATGCATAATTGTCGGTTGTTGTGTCTTAATCAACAACAACAGCAAGAATAATAAGTGGCCAACTGTCAATGGTTTATTTATTTTTGAATTTTGTTAAATGCCTGCGCCTATTCGGCATTTCATTGATTTAAATTTTTATTTTGTGAATTTCATTTGTGTGTTCACTCAGGTAAATGAATTTTATGTGTGTGAAGCTATTCAAGTCGATAACAAATCTACGAGTAATATCACACTGCGAAATGCCATTAGGAATTATTGACCATATTCGATGGTGTGTGTTGTTGCCTTCTGATATAATTAAAAAGTTCTGTATGCAAAATTGTTGCTGAAGTTGCAAATTAAGTAAAGCAACAACAAAGTATGTGCCTTTTGCATATGTTTATTTGCTGTAAGTATGTTGCGAAAATTTTTATTTGGCCTACAATGGCCTGGAGGTCGTGGGCAGGCGGCAACAGCATGTGTGGATAAGCATTTTAATACTGAATGCTGACGGCTTTGTAAGCCAAGTTAATAATAATATGCAAATTAGCTGCACACCTTGTAAGTGCTTATTTGCTTTTTGGGTTTTTGTTTTTGTATTTTGTTTTTTGTTTAATGCTCAATAGAAAATAAAAACAAATCAAGTCAAAATGTTTTCGTCTGCAGCTGTTTTGTAAATTACTGCACACAAGAAACAAAAAGTAAATTTCGCAACGATTTTTCTTTTTTGAAACTTGTGAACTGAAGCAATTTTAAAAATTGTGGCCTACTTTTGGGTGCAATTTTTATTCACTGCTATGGTAGCCACCAGCATCGCGGTAGACAGGAGCATTGACTCCGTGTGCTTAATTTTAATGTCGCACAACTTTGTCAATGTCATTGTCTTTTGTTTATTATCGTTTTTCTTGTTTGTGTTTGATGTTTTATATTTCTGTTTGTTTTTTTAAACAAATTATATGTCTGTTAAACATACTTTGAGCGAAGTTTGTATAGTTCAGACCAAATGAAATTCTGATCTCTTTAAAAGTTTTGATGCCATTTCGGGCTTTTTAATCGCCTTCAATTGTTTTGTCTTTGATCTCTGCTATACTGTCGTGCGTTTAGGCTTTTGCTAAAATTAATTGAAGTTTCCGAAGGTTGGCAGCTCTTACTAATGAACTATTTGAACTGAAGGCAATCCTCAAGTGCATCAGCACATCAAGTTGTCGATTTTTCTCAAATGAATTCAAATCAATTCCAATTGGACGTGTGCATGGTCAGTCATGACTTCCGTGACTATAGCATAACACTGCACACGTCAATCACAAGTCGGCAATTGTTCAATTGTCGTAGCTTAAATTTCCCATTGATAGTAAAATCGAATTGTATTGGAGCCTACCGCAGTTTACGTTACCAAATTTTAACTGTTAATTCAAGTATTAAAAAAAGTATTTACACAAATCTGCAAGAATATGTACACAATGTATAAAATCAACAAAATAACCATTTGCTGGCGTTTAATTGCATTTGCGATATTAAGGCATCAGTCGGAGTTTCGAGTTGGCAGTTGGCTTCCTGTCATGGCTTGCGTGTTAAGTAAATTTCATAAGAAAACTTAAGCTGCTAAATAAACATTTATTATGTTATATGGCAGCAACTTCATCTTCTTCAACTTAAGGCCCCAACGCGTTATTTGCATCAACATTTAATTTTGCACACAAACTTCAAATATTTCAAATATTTGCTAGGCAAGCACTTAGGTAACTTGCCCAAAAACCGAGTTTGCATTAAGCCCTTGCATATGCCATTAATGCAAAGTTACCCGGGTCGGCGCTAATTAAATGTGAGCATTTCCGCAAACAATTCGTGATAAAAAAGTTGGCGTAATGAAGAGCTCTAAGCATGCGGAACACGTAAAGCGCCTGCGAGTTGCGCATAAAGGTATGCGGTAGGCAGCTTGTGCGAACAGGTGCCGTGCTCCGCTTGCGCCAGAGGAAGACTAATAAAGCCAGTGACGGATACAACTCAGAACTCATCTTGGCCGCACGCAGGCAAACGGGCAAACGGGCGAACATGCGAACAGGCAAACAAAAATAAACCGTTATACGCAAAAAAAAAAATAAATAAATAAGTGAACGCATGCCTGGTCCTGCTGCTGCTCCTCCTCCTCCTCACGTATTCAGCAGAGTGAATGGCGAAGTTTGATGATGATGAAGGAGATTAACTTGAACCATCAACAAAAACAACAACAATTTCCGCGTCAGAGACAAACAAAGTTTCAGGCGAGAAAACAAAATCACAAAACCCAAAAACAAAACACACGCAGACAAAAAAAAAAAAAAAAACAAGACCAGAAAAATCAAATGAGAAGAAAGAAAAAAATAAACCGCAACCTATTGAGTCAAGAGTATCGAGAATTTGATTTTCGTTAGGCTACAAAATGTTGATCATGCGTCTTAAACCAACAAACCAACTTCAGTATGAGCGGAAACGATGACGATGACGGCGAGGGAGATGGCGATGGCAGAAGTGGGGGTGAAGATGGGTACCCGGATAGTAGCGGAAAGTGTCGAAGCATTCGACTTCTGGTTTACTTTTCGAAGTCTGCCAGAGCCGTCGTCGTCGTCATTGTCGTCATGTGCCTCACTTTCATTCGATTCCTCACAGACGCCGTTAGTTGGTAGTTGGTCATAGATGTAGACTGGCGGATGGTATCCTTCTAACTTCAATCCGTTGAGAACTGTTGTCGTTGGCTAATGTCGTGTGCGGCTGCCCATAAAAGGAACGCCTGCCGATGGAAGGAACGCCTGCCGATGGAAGGAACGCCTGCCGATGGAAGGAGCGCCGTGTGGTGACTGGCATATTGGCATATTGGCATGCTGGAGGTTCATTAACTTCAACTTGACTTTGTCTAATGCCAATTGCCTGTGGACAATATTTGCCTAAAATCACAATTTATCTCCTGTTCTTTTGCAATCTGCGAAATCTAGCCTAAGCGTCGCATCGTCGCATGCCCAGATCTCAGGCGTTCATGCGTTCGGGCGAGAGGATTTTATCATTTGGCGTTGGGCGTTGAGCAATGGGCGTTTGTCATCAGTTTCAATGGCAGAAATATTTATGCAAGAATTAATTAGCCACTTTTCTCAAATTGCAGACTGAGTGTCCCCATTGATGTCATTCTGTTCGATTCGCTTTGCCTCGATTCGCTTCATTTTGTTGCGTGCGGTGTCACATGGAGAACGGAGTAAAGCGACTACATTTCAGGTCATGGACAACAATGCTTATAACACAAAGCCATACCCGCAGCCATTGTCAACCCCATCACCATCATCATTGTCTCTGTCGTTCTTGTTATTGTTGTTGTTACTGCCGCCTCGTGTGGCTGAAAACAGTTTCGGCGAACTCTGCAGCTGCTTTTTCTGACAAGAGTAGTTCAGCAGACAAGAGAACACAAATCGGTAATCAGTAATCGCTAATTAGAGATGAGCCGAGGAAGCGTTCCAATCAAACAATGCCCTTCGAATGGCATACCGCAGTAATGGAATGATGCGATACCGATACGGCGTACGAACGAATTCCATGTGTGAGAATCTAATTGACGACAGGCACTTGGGCTCGCCTTGCTTAGCATTGCTTTGACAAATCAACAACTTCAGACATGTGAAGTGACATGAGGTGGTCATGGTCCCCTAGCAGCAAGTACCCAGCAACGATTTTTGTTGCTAAACATTGTCGAAAAGAAGCGAAACTAAATGAAACAGACAGCAGACAGAAAGATGACTAACATGCTGTATAGTTATATAGACAGTCAGACTGACAGTTAGCCAGATAGATAGGCAGATAGACCGCTGCGCGTGTGCATAAATGCAAAGTAATTCGACACCAAACACGGACTGAAGTGATGTGGAGTTGAGTGAAGCGAAGCGAAGAGGGGCGGAGTGAAGTGGAGTGGGATGGAGCGGATGAGTAAAATGCCGCAAGTGCAGGCTTGGCAAATTAGCGCCTGTTAATCATCGCAAATCAGCCCCAGATTAGCAAACTCTGAACAGCGGCGAGTTTCGCATGGCCTCAATGCGACACAAAAACGCGACTCGCTTTACGCTAATTTATTTACTCTTTTGCTCAGCTTACACTCAGTCGCATCTTAGGTTTCGGTATTTGTTTTGCTTGGTTACTCCCACTCCCACTCCCTCTCCCACTCACTCTCCCTCTACCATTCCTACTTTAACATGTATTCATACTTCCTACTTCGATTTGGTTTTGGTTGGGGGTTAGAGTTGGTGTTCTGGGTTGGTTGGCTAAATTGCTTCAATTGCGCAAAACGTTTCCTAGTATGTCCCTGACTACAATTTCATTGTCTCGGGTTTTGTTGTCAGTTGTCGGTTGTCTGCCTTTAACCATCAACGCTGCT
>JBAMBQ010005146.1:0-20419 GCA_037044495.1 Stegana nigrithorax | reverse complement strand
GCTTTCGTCAACATTGTTCGCATTGCTTAATCACTTGTTGGCTTGTTAACCTTTCGTGACACGCAAATGATGAAATATATTATGTGATACACTCTTATGTGCTTACATGCATACATACATACGTATTATATATGTGAGAAAAAAACGAAACGAAAAATTAGAAAATAACACGTAATTATAATTTAATTAAGTCGTTTAGATTTATCATAAATATTTGGCAATCAATCAGTTAGTTTTTGTCTTTTTCTGTACTTTTGACGTTATCACTTAATCGGTTTATGTATTTTCCACGCTCGCAGGTGATGTTGTTTTGGCAAATTTAAAAATACGTGAAAATGCACTGGACAATTTGGATCTGCCCGTACAGCTCGTCTACGGCTTTCTCGGTAAGCAAAGATAACATTCAGTTGAAGTCTAATCGAGCTGACAAATAAAATTTTTTTCTAGGCAAGTTGGTCTTGAAAATACCATGGAAAAATTTATACAGCCAACCAGTTATTGTACAAATCGAAGATTTATACGCTTTAGTAACACCCAAACAAGCGGTGAAATACGATGCCGAGAAGGAGGAGAAATATGATATGCAGACAAAACAAGCTGCGTTCGCAGCACTTGCCGAGGCCGCCAAGAGGGAATTGGAAAAGGGTAAAGTGTTGTAATGAAATAGCTGCGTAAGCAGTTCCAAATAGCTTATCTCGTTTACAGATAAGCCCAAGCCCAATGCCGGCTTTACTGAAAAGTTAACCGCACAAATTGTCAACAACTTGCAAGTGAAAATTGCCAATGTGCATATGCGATACGAGGATTCAACGACCACCACGCAGCCATTCTCCTTTGGTCTATCGTTGCACGAACTCGAACTGAGCACGACCGATGGCAATTGGGAGAAATGCTACATGGCCGAACAGTGCAGTCGGGTTTTTAAAATAGCGAATCTCTCATGCCTATCGGCATATATGAACTGCAATGCACACCGCTTCGGCGAATTCGATCACGAGACCAAGGAGCAATTGTTTCGCACGCATATTGCGCGTAGGGACGTTATACCAGTGAACTTCAATTATGGTATGTTATGCGTGGCTGTTGCCCTTATATCATATGACATGCAGAGCTAACTGTTGACATGACATTCTAGTGCTCGGACCGATTTCATGTAATGCCAAATTGAAGTTGAACATGAATCCCGAATATGATGATCCATCGTTTGTTATACCAAAAATTGATCTCTGCTTGGAGATGGAGAAGCTCAACGTCGGCATAACAAGCACGCAATTCCAAAATATCATCAAACTGGCGGATAACATGAACCGTTCGCAATTGGGCTTGCCGTATCGCAAATTCAGACCGTACAACATACGTAAGTATTTGACGTCGATATTCAGCTAATTGGATTATTTACTAAGCTAATCTGATTTTCGAACAACGCTACGGCTTTTAGCTTACAAAGGTCACTACAAAGAATGGTGGCATTTTGCTATTAACTCTGTGATGCAGGACGTTGTCAAACATAATCAATGTTGGAGCTGGGAGTACATACAAAAGCATCGCGAACTTTGTAATACGTATGCAAATGTAAGTAAGACACATTGAGCCTAATGAGTTGCTTATTTCATTTTACTTATTTTTTTTTCCATTCTTTTGTTGTTTTTGTCTGATAGAAATACAAAGAACGAGAATTATGTAAAAAACCAGCAGCGACGTTAGTCGAGGCTTGCAGTTTGCTCGAAAAGAAATTAGATTTGTTCAATTTGCTTTTAATACGACAACGCGTGGACATTGAGATTGCAAAGAAACGCGAGGAGGTGGCACAAGATGTAGCCAAAGCCGGCTGGTTTGGCGGTTGGTTTGGTGGTGGCGCAAAAACCGATGATGCTGATGCCGCAGGCAATATAGGTATAATTAGTTTAGTCGCATATGTTTGACACATCTAGTAAAGTACATTTGACTTTCGTTTTGACACAGTGCAAAAGTTTGGCGCTGCCATGACCAAAGAGGAAAAGGACAAAATGTACAAAGCGATTGGCTATGAAGAAAATGCTGCACCATTGGACATACCCGAAACTTATGAGGCTATTAAAATGGATTTCAAATTGTTCGCGCTTGAGATTGGCTTGTACGATGACTCCGACAAGAATCGAGACAGTTCCACTCATTCCTATGATTATAAGGATTTACAAAACATAATGCTGCTGAAGTTTTCAATGGCCACATGCTCGCTAACGCAACGACCTGCAGCGAATGCCATTAGTGCCACAGCTGGCATGAAGGAAATGCATCTCACCGGCCTTGACAGCGATGGCGTGCGACCCGTAGTTATTGAATCGAAAATAACAGATGAATTTAATTTGTTGGATATATTCTTTGAGACGAATCCAATAGATAAAAGCTGTGACCATCGCTTAAAGGTCGTCGCACGTCCGCTACAAATCATTTTCGATGCGAATACAATTGTGCGTCTGATTGAGTTATTTGCGCCACCAACGAATGTCAATCTGTCCGAGATTGAAGGTGCGGCTACGGCGGGCATTACAAATTTCAAAGAACGCTCAGCCACTGGCATGCAGTACATGATTGATCAGCATAATCGAATTGATGTTGATATTCTATTTATGCCAAACGTGTTGATCATACCACACGGCGGCTCCTATGTGGCTGACGTTAAGTCGTTAATTGTTGTCAGTTTGGGTCAGTTGCACATAACGTCCAGCCCGCATAAGAACACGGTATCCGAATTGGAGCTAATGTTTAAACATGGCGAAAACAAAGATGAGCTCTTGAAAACTGTTATGGACAATGCCTATGATCAGTTTGATGTTGTGCTGGATGATATGCAGGTTTGCTAAAAGATTTATACACTTCTTTTTTTTTTACTTTTCATGCTAAGACGTTTTTCGTTTTGGATGTATTTCAAGGTATTGGTGGTTAAACCAAACGAACCATGGCAGGACGTGCTGAAACATGGCACATCGAGTGATATGCATTTGTTGCAACCCACGAGCATAGAAACAGAACTGGCCTTGTGTGTGGTTAGCGATGATCCACGTTTGCCAAAGACAAAAGTTGACATTGTTTTACCCTCTATACAAATTAATGTTACCGAAAATCGCATTTATGAGGCACTTAAAATTGTGGCTAGCATACCGCTGCCCGAGCAAAAAGAATCGTTCCCAATGAAACGCGGCATAAGCGCATCATCTCTTCGCAGTTCGGTGTCCAACTTTTTGTCAAGTAAAGAACCAAAAAAGAAAGCCAATACGAATTTGACCAAAACCTCGCTACTGGCGGAAGAAATTGTTCAATATACGAACTTGGAGGTGAACTTTGCATTGAAGAAGGTCTCGGTTGTCTTGTACAAAACCAATGAATTGCGAGAATCTACTGGCACCTCACCAGATACATTCGGCACTCCAAACGAGGAATTGCCATCTCCTTCAGCTACTGCAGTGGATGAAATGCCAGATTACATTATAAAACTGGCTGACTTGCGTAGTGTCCAATTGCTGTCCGTGGAAATCTTGCAGGTGGAGGCACACATGGCACAACGCACATACGAAATGGTTGCCGACGCCAGGTAAGAGTATAGGAGGCTTGCGATCAACTATTGTAGACAACTTTAATCTAAAATTCTGTGAATTGTTTCAGATTGGGCGCCATCACCCTTAAACAATTTGACAACTCCAATAATGCGAATGCAAATGAGAGTGTCTCCATTATTGACACGCCCGCCTATAGCGAAAATCTGCAATATTTGCTTAGCATTTCCCTAACGAATGCCAGCAAATTATCACCAGAATTCACGACCAAGTACAACTCCACAGAACAACTAGTCGTTGTGAATTTCGCCACATTGAATATCATTCTTCACCAGGAGTATTTGCAAAGTTTACTGGAGCTAGCGAATAGTTTTCAGCTAAAACTGGATGAGATTTTCAGTGCTTCGAAGCCCAGAGATCGAGTTGGGTCTGCTGGTGACGGACTGATTGGTAATTTGGCAATCATTATGGAAGAGGATACTTTGATAACAAAGGCAACGCATTTGAAGCCCACAAAGGTTGGCAGACGCTCACAGAAAGTGGTTGAGAGCATTAAAATGCGATTGAATGCTAATCTCAAACAAGTCGGCCTGCTGTTGACAACTTACAGTCGGGATCTTGCTTCCTTGAAGGTGCAAGAATTAAGTAGCAGTGTAACCATTAAAAGTTCATATACCGAGGTTAACCTTGGACTGAAGGATATCGTCGTTGACGATCTGAATCCTTATACGATTCACAAAAATGTAAGTGACAAGGCAATAATTGTCTTTATTTTTAGAATCTTAAAGTCTTTTCGTTTCATAGATTCTGTCGATTGTTGGTCAAGATGCGCTGGATTGCCAGGTGATATTATATAACCTGGATGAGACTGCACATTACAATGCAGATAATATGAAAATCACTGTAAATGTTGGTTGCATGAAAATCGTATTCCTCAATTGGTTTGTCGCCGGCATTTTGGTATGTCTATAATATTCAGTGTTTTCATTTTTAAATTATAAAAACCAAATACTTGCAGAACTTCCTCAACAATTTCCAAGCTGCACAACAGGCATTGGCACAAGCTAGTGCGGCAGCAGCCGAATCGGCTAAACAGAATGCTCTGGATGCATATGAGAACGCGACGCGCATGCGTCTTAATATCAAAATGAAGGCGCCTGTCATTATCGTACCAGTGGACTCACAGAGCTTCGAAGCGCTGGCACTCGATTTGGGCTCACTTTCGCTGACAAATATTACCAACGAGGTGGCTACTACTGATGGCGGCAAGGCTGTTTTGGATGAGATTAAATTAGAGTTGAAGGACCTGAAACTAACAAAGGCGGCTGTCATTAACGAATTCTCAACAAACACAGATCAAGATGGTATGCCAGCTAAATGAAAATTATTTACTTTCTCGCCATTTTTTATTTATTTTTTTTTATTATTTTAGATGTAGATTTTCAATATGGTTTGAAAGCTGGCGATAACATACTGAATCCGACCTGTTTCACAATGCGTGTGAATCGCAATCTGTCAAGCTCTTGGTATAAAAAGGTGCCTGAGCTCAGTCTTTCCGGCAGATTAAAGTCTATTGAGGTAAATATTCCTTAGCATATATGGCACTTTGAGTTAAGTAAAATTTAATTTTCTCCACTGCAGTTAAATCTCTTTATGGATGATTATGGATTAATTATGTCTATCTTGAATCGCAATCTAAGTGAAGGACAAGCAGAATTTCCGCCCGCAGATGATGAGCCACCACCATCGCCTAGCAAAGTGGTTGATACAAAATGGGAGCGAAAGTCGAATTTGCGTGAGAAACCTAAGGATGCAGTGCCACCACCGGAAAAGATCTACGAACAGTTGAAATTCAGTTTTCAATTTGACGGCGTCATACTTCATCTCATGGAGAGTAAGTTAAAAATGTCTTTATTGCACTGGCAAGAAAATTTTTAACTATTTCGGCTTGTTTTCATAGACAAAGTTGATCGTCTGGCGAGGTTTGGTATTTATTTCCTTTCTGTGAAGGGTGCCAAGCTAATTGATGGCACCTTGAGTACGTCGATTGTGTTGTGTAATATGCAGTTGGATGATATGCGGCGTAACAATAAGAGTCAGATCAAACAGTATCTTTGCCGCAAGAATTGGGAACAAAGGGAGTTATCCGAAGAGATTATTGAAGCCTGCTACGAGGAGCGAAACTATATGATCGAAGTGACGGCACTGATAAAAGAGGACGATACTTTTGCTGAAGTGCGAGTCTGTGGATTTGACCTGATCGTCTGCATAGACTTTTTGCTTAAGATTACCGCATTCCTGGAAGTACCAGAAGCACGTGATCGCAGTCCAAGCGGTAACGATGAAATACTTCAGCGGCAGTCAGTGAACGTGGCTGCACTTGCTCATGTTAATGCACTACCTCCACCGCAGGCAGTTTTACCAAAGAAACCGAGTAAGTCAAACGTAAACAGAATAAACTCCAAGTATTTATTTATACTGTTATGGTATGCTATTACAATTGCAGATAGACATGCCGTTGAAACGCAGAAAAAAATGAATCTCATTTTGCATATTGATGAACCAGACATTATTTTGGTGGAAAGTCTTGATGACCTTAATGCCAATGCCATAATCTTCAATGTAAGACGCCAACATGCAGTGGATCTTCACACTAATGCATATATATATATATATTTTGTTTTGCGATTTTTAGGCCCAGGCTAGACTAAACTATCGTTCAATTGGCGATAAACAGATCATAAATGGTGAAATAAATTCTCTAAAGATGTACATGTGCTCTTTTTTGCCGGAGCGCAGGGAGAGCACGAAACATTATATACTGCATCCTTGCATTATCAGCCTGCAGGGTTCAACGCCAGAACAGGAGGGTCTGCATATTAGTTTAAAATTAAGCGACATCATTATAAATGTCTCACCAGCAACAATTGAGCTGCTGAATAAGGCCATGATGTCGATTAGCACGGCATCGGCTGAAAAAGTGGCACAGGCAAAGCCAATTGATTACTCAAATATTTGGAAACCAAAGAAATTTAGAAACAAAGATTATTGGTTTATAAAAGTCGGTAAGTGAACTGAACATATTCACAATGTGTACATGAATGAAATGCAAATTGTTTGATTTTCACAGAGCAGGGCACTGATGCACTGTATGCGCTTAGCGACGATGATGACACGTCTTCCCTAACTGCAAAAACCGAGAAATGTGTCGTGGAAGTGCCATGTATTACGCTCGTCATCGAAACAGGTGTGGGCTACTATACCACACCCCTGATTATGTTCGACACGCGGCTGAATGCAGTTATTAGCAATTGGAGCCGCAGTTTGGGCGTCACGGGTGCATTGACACTCAGCATGAACTATTACAATCAAATACTGGCTGAATGGGAGCCAATCATCGAAATGAACGAACATGCCAAACGCAACGGGGTATCGGAGTATATGCCATGGGAGCTCACTTTCAATGTCAGCATGGAGAAGGTGCAGAGCGAATTCGATGAGGATGTTGAGCAGAACACGACAACGATTAAAATCAATTCCGAAGAGACTTTGGAAATGACATTAAGTAAATCCTGTCTGACCCTAATGGGTGAATTAGGTGAAGCATTCTCGCAGGCTATCGATTCGAAGGGTTTGGTGAAGCCAGAAGTGATTGCACCATTTGTAGTTGAAAACGATACAGGCTTTGATCTTACGTTGAGCTTCGCGCGTGGCATATTTACGCTGCATGAACTGCACGTGTCCAAGGAGAGCTTGTCGAGCACACTCAATGGCGCTTTGATTTTCAAATCAGACAACCCATCGCCGAACATTAATGTTAACGACATAAAATCCTGCACCATATCGCCGGGCGGACGGGCCTTCTTGCAAACGAAAGACTTGTCCACATTGCAAAATGAAGAAGATGAAGAGTATAACATATACGTCATGGTAATGATCTTAACGCCATGCCAGTGTAAAACATATTCAAACATTTGAATTTATTTTTTTTTTTTAGATTGGCGACATACGCAAAGACATACAATTGCCCGTATCCAAGTCTGATGTACGTTACTTCCCATTGGTGGGTGCCAGCAGTCAGGAACCTTGGGGCATCATTTCCGAAGTATCTTGCCAATATGGCACTACAAAAATCAATATACACGGTGTAGTGAATGTAAGCAGCCGCAGTTTGTGCTATTATGGCCATAGTTGAATTTGGTTTATTTGCTTTTAGGTGAAAAATTACTTCACAACTACCGTTAAAATCTTTCGCCGTAAGCCAGTGACCAATGAAATGATGTTAGTTGGCGAAGTGGGACCAGAGAAGACGTTCCATGTGCCTCTGCATGCAATTTACGCGGATCATAATGAACTGTACTTCTCTTTAAGCGTAAGTAATTGCTAACAGTTTACCCTGACTTGGTTGTAAAAAAAATTGCATATTCCAGGGCTACAACACATCGGTACAAGGCATACGTTGGAATGACTGTCCATCAGATACCGAATACAAGCGACAGTTGCAATGTGATCCCACTGACACCTTTGAACCGTTGTACATTAATGTGGTACGCAATCGAACCGAGGTCTACTACGAGAACACCATCAAGTTCAAGCTGTTGAGCGCATATTACACCATAAAACTGCGTCCGCCCCTCTATCTGCGCAACGCACTGCCAATTGATATCAAGGTTTCGGTAGCCGGTTGCTCGGTGCGACAAACGGATTCATCTGTTGTTGATCATACGGTAAACAGCGCTCGCAAAAGGGATGCATCCAATCCGTATATGAAAGAAGATTTTCTCGATTATGGCGAAAAAGAGATTAATCCAGGCGATGTGCTGCATTTACCAACCGTTAGATTAACTGCCAAGGGCAAGGAGACCAGAAGTTTTCTAGTTGTTCGGGTAAGTTGCTAAATCCGATGATTGTTGAGTTCTTTTGCAAAAAATGCTTACTCCACAGCTTTTACAATATCTTGAAAAGGACTGGTCCTGCGCAACAGAGATCTGCGAGGGTAACAAATGTAATGAAGTGATTACATGGACGTTCAGTTCGTATGACTCGGCTATAAGAATGGACATGGATCTCTATGTTCGGTAAGCTGATAATAATATCTTCCTTGCGATTTATATATGCTAAATAATGTGTGGTTTTTACAGTTATGTGGATCGGCATGGCAGCTTAGATATAACGTTGTTCAGTCCATTTTGGTTTATAAATAAAACTGGCCTCATGTTGACATATAAAACGGATCTGGCATCAGTTGAGGTACTCTACCATCCACCCGAGTATGAGGGCCCAATTTTATTCTCGTTCCGCGAGAAGCTATTTTTCGAAACAAAGAAAGCATCGATACGCGTCGACAACGGCGATTGGAGTGAGAAGATACCTCTCGATATTGCCGGAAGCACCGGCGGTGTCTATTGCAAGGCGAATGATGTGTCCTACCACATTGGTGTGCACAATCATCTGACGCACAACTCGTTGAGCAAACAAATAACCTTCATACCATTCTATATTGTGCGCAATAAGTGCAGCTTTGCCATTGAATTGCAAGAGCTAAGCCGTCCTGCTGATCCATGGCTATTGCTTGAACCGAATAAATGCGAGCCATTGTGGCCCAAACATGAAAGTGACCACAAAATTGTGGCTAGAGTTGAGAATCACTGCACGCCTGCGTTTAACTACTCGGAAGTCGTTTGCACATTGTTAAAATTGGAAAACAATAAGGTAGGCGAACCCCGGCAGTAGTGCCTTTGCAAAAGCTCTAAAGCAAATCTTTAATATGTTGCTATTGTGTTTTTCATTAGTACGGCGGTATTAACGTCGATGTGCAGTCGACCGAGGGCGGTGTCTACATAACATTCACGCAGTACCAAGCCTGCGATGCACCTGGTCTGATTATCAATCACACAAGGGAGAATGTGGCCTACTATGAGAAGAATAGCAAAGATGAATTCGTACTTATGCCACATCAAAGTATTCTGTATACTTGGTCGGATCCAGCTGGGCCTAAGAAGTTAATCTTTGGCCAGAATAAGCAAGAAAGCGATCTGAAACGCGATGGCATTGGTGAATTACAGTAAGTCTGCATGTGAATTCACTAAGCCATATTTGATATCAATACGGTTTTGCCTAATTTGCTTACAGATTACGCGATGGCAGAAAAGGTTATTGGGTTTCTTTCCTAGATGGTCTACAGCGTGTTTTGCTGTTCACTGAGGAGAAATCGATTGCAACGAAAACGGAAAGCACTTCAGCACTGCAGACAATAACACAGACGATCGACTTACATATACATGGCATAGGCTTGTCAGTGATCAATAATGAGACTGGCATCGATATTATGTACCTGGGTGTTATCAGTTCTGGCATCATTTGGGAAACCAAGAAGGAGAACAAGAAACGCTACAAACAGATGAACATATACGAAAGTAGTCTGATCGAAGCGCAGTATCAAAAGTACCAAAATGATCTGGCCGTAAATGATGTGAAAACGTACGTCTTGGACAATAAATATCCAGTAAGCTCGGTTTATATAAGTATATTTCAAGGCAGAGTTTGATGTTTTGTATATTTGATTAATTTACAGATCGATTTTCGCAATATGAAATTGAAGAAGAGCAGCGATCGCATTTTGAAGCGTAGCTTCTATCCAGGTATTTGGGTTTCCATGAGATCATCACCCTATCAAAACCAACTGCACGTAAAGATCAATAGAATACAGCTGGACAATCAATTGTTGGAACCAATCTTCCCCGTTGTGCTGGCACCGATACCACCGCCAAAGAGTGTCGCAGCCACAACGTCGCTGAAGCCGTTCATCGAATGCAGCGTGGTGCAGCGCGTCATGCCAAATTCCACGGTGAAGCAATACAAATATGCCACCATACTAATGCAGGAGTTTCACTTTAAAGTCGATTTGCTATTTCTTACTGCAATTGCTGATATGTTCACAGCAGCGCCGAGCGATGCGCTCGAATCCAAACTTTTCCGCTTGGATGTGGATAGCATTGCCAGACCCTTGTCCGAATTCTTTGAAACGCATTCGGCACAGGAGCAAAAGAATTTCTACGATAAATTGCATTTGGGTCCATTAAAGATACATGTCAGCTTCTCAATGGCGGGCTCGGATACGACGGCATTGCCCGGATTTTTAAGCACACTGGTGCAGGGTGTTGGTGTCACATTGACTGATGTGAACGACGTCGTATTCCGTTTGGCCTACTTCGAGCGCGAATATCAGTTCTTCACGCAAAACCAACTTGTATCGGAGATTACCTCACACTATACGGGACAGGCACTGAAACAGCTGTATGTGCTGGTCTTGGGTCTGGATGTACTGGGTAATCCGTACGGTTTGGTCGTCGGTCTAAAGAAAGGCGTTGAAGATTTGTTCTATGAGCCTTTCCAAGGCGCTATACAAGGACCTGGCGAATTTGCCGAAGGCTTGGTACTCGGCGTCAAATCGCTTTTCGGGCACACCGTGGGTGGTGCTGCTGGCGCAATGTCCAAGTATGATTTGATATGCTTCATTTAGTTACGTTTTTTCATTAAGATTGTTTTCCATGCTAACAGAATCACTGGCGCAATGGGTAAGGGTCTGGCTGCGCTCACCTTCGATGAGGAATATCAACGCAAACGACGTCAAGCGATAAACAACAAACCCAAGACCTTCCAAGAAGGCATTGCACGCAGCGGCAAGGGATTGGTGATGGTATGCAGCGATTACATAAATTGACATTTGCTTGTGCTTATAGGCTTTTGTTTTTGCTTTCAGGGTTTCGTGGACGGTGTTACTGGTGTCGTTACGAAACCTGTGAACGGCGCTAAGGAGGAAGGCGTCGAAGGTTTCTTTAAGGGTTTGGGCAAAGGTGCCATTGGTCTGGTAACGCGTCCCACCGCTGGCGTCGTCGACTTTGCCAGCGGAAGTTTTGATGCCGTTAAGCGTGCAACAGAAACCTCTGAGGAGGCAAAACGTTTACGTCCTGCGCGCTATCTGCATCAGGATAATGTGCTGCGTCCCTACTGCCTATCGAAAGCCACCGGAAATAAACTGTTGAAGTACGTACACGATCGTCTCTGATAAACTATGTCCGTTGTAACTAACTAAGAAACTTGCAGAGAACTCGATAAGGGCAAATACGCCGCCACCGATAGTTTTATACACTGCGAGGAAATGGTACAGAAGCAGGAATTCTGCGTTGTTTCGAATCATCGTGTCATCTATGTGACGCATAACGATGTCTTTGGTGGTTGGTCGGTAAGTGGCTATTCTTGATTGTATAGTAAAGTGAAGATGTAGAGTGAGTTGTGTAAATTGTCCACTGATTAATTACAGGTGTATTGGACCTATCAATGGCATGAAATTCTTTCCATTACCGCAACCGATCGTGGCGTTGAAATCAGAGTCAAAAAGGAGGGCAAAAAGATGTTGGGCATAATTGGCTCACGCGAGTCTCAAAATAAAGTTCTACTGATTTCGGATCGCGCAAAACGCGAGAAGTTGGTCGGAATTATGGAATCTCAACGCAAAGAGGAAGTCTAAGCGAATGCTACTAATAATCCGTAACTAACTGAAATATCGGCTCACAGCAGCATTATTCCTAAAATCATCCTAATTTATAATAAGAGCTATTATTTCTTTTTTTTTACTAAAACTTATTGAAACAGTCATCATAAATCATAAATTTATATATGTCAGCAGCACTGCTTTGGCCTTTTGGATTTTTGTGAACTCTGCATGGCTTTATCATTCATTTTTCTATTGTTTATATCAGGGACTTTGGAACAGAGTGAAGCAAATTTAGTGGAACGTATAATAAATTTGTTTGAATTTTGTTGAAGCAGAGCGTAGAATGAAAAGTGAAGCGAAGCAACCACAAAATATTGGTCCCTGTGCACACATCTCAGTGATTAACTAAGTTTATTTTTTGATATTAAATTTGTATGTATTTGTCACTAAAATTGTCCACGGAGCTAAAATGAAGCATAAATGGAAGGCACAAAGTTTTTAATTATTTGTATACGCATACCACAATACGAAGATCATTAGTTTGTATGCTCTATTATTTTGTTTTTTCTTTTTATTTTATTTTTTTTTTTTGGATTTTTTTTATTATGAATTATTTTAGTTTTATTTTTTGTTTATTTTTTACTCAACAATAATACATATTTTTCTAAATAAAAGACAAATAATTTACAAATGCAATTGTGTAAATATAAATCGCGCGACTTAGATGTATGTAGCACTACAATGGAGTAACGTACAGATCAGTTGGTTTACACCTTCTTCATGTAACTGCTCGGCGGCGTGGAGACGGTCATGATGGGCTCATAGTTATTGCAGTCGTTGTTGTCGCAGAGGGAAGTGAGTGAGGCGAGCGCGTTGGCGGCGAGCGCCTCGACACTGAACATGGTCGCCAGATGGCCGCTGCTCTCGAATTGATTGATGATCATGTTGACTTTGCTGGCCTTGCTCTCGCTCTTCAGGCACGGTGAGGTGGGATTGCTGCTCTGACTCGCATTGAAGGGCAAAAGTTCGCCGGTGCCGTCGTCGCATGCGTCCAAGCTGTTCAGCAGATTTTCCTTCTCGCTCTGTTTGCACTTGGTGTTGGGTATGCTGGCGCTGTTGGCGCTGTTGCTGGCACGTATTGTGTTGTTGTTGCTGGTCTTATTCAAGCGATTGAGAAACCAATTCTTAGCCGACTTGTCGCTCTCCTTGCTGGTGCACGTCGTCATCACTTTCTGTGGGCTATTGTTGGGCGTATTCGATTTCTTCTGTTTCTTTTGATCTTTCGACGCAGATGCCGGCGAATTGGTTAGCGATACGGCCTCAACTTCGCTTGAGCTGTTGGAGTAGGTCTTCTTTAAAGCTTTCTTAAGACGTTCGGAATTGGGACCAGCCGTTAATTGACTAGAAAGCTTGCTGTGCACATCCTTGACTTTTGTTTGAAAATCCAACTTCAATGCATCAGCATCAGCAGATGTTGCCGATGCGTTTGCTGTTGCTGTTATTGTGATTGTGCTTGGTGTTGTTGGTATGATTTGTTGTTGTTGTTGTTGTTTTTGTTGCATTTTTGAGTTAAGCAACTCAGCTGTTTCTATGTCAGCAGCAGCACCACCAGCCAATTCCAGTGGCAATGGCGGACACTTTGGCACATCGTACTCAAAGTGCTGCGCCAGCAGACTTGGATTGGTGTACTTGAGCGGCAGCAAGTGTGGTTCAGTCGTTGCGTCATTGCCGCAATTGTAGATCGGCGAGGGTTCCTCGTAGATGCAATCTTGTTGCATATGTTCGTGTTGCTGCATTAGCGTCGTTTCCGCGCGCTGGCCACCAAAAAGAAACGTGACCTTCTTAACGACCGGCGGCGTTGGCAACTTACGTGTCAGCTTCATCGCCGTTGTGACCGTGGCCGTGCCACCATCGCCACGTATGGCCGCTTCAATGGCGTGTATCCACTCTTTGGCATCGACTTCATTGTTGGCCTGAAACACAAACTTCTTGCTGGCATCGGTCGCTGTGGTTATTTGAAAGCAGATCTCGCGCCGTTTGCCCTCGCCCGAGTGCTCGATTTCGATGCCGGGACTCTTCAAGTGCAACGTGGTCGAGGGCCGCAACGATGTCGGCCCGTCGGCATAGCACAGCAGCCAATCCTTCAAAACGCCACAATAGCATTTCTTGCTCTGATCGAAGAACAAACGTTTCTCTATGCGCTGCAGCTGGCCATATTTGGTGGAATGCTGTATGGCGAGTTGGCCGGCAGGCAAATCCATGTACGGGCAATCGATCGCATGACTCAGCTCCAAATCGGGCGTAATGGCCTTCTGTGTCTCGTCGGTATCGCCGTCGGCATCGCCATCGACTTGTGTCAACGTAGACGACACCTGGCAGATATCGTAAATCTGTCGTTCATCATCATCATCATCATCCACATCGTCATTATTATTGTCGTCCTCGACCACAGCCACATTGCCGATGCCGATGCCATTATGCACAGCCGACACATTATCAAGTGTTTGCATTTTTGCTTGCTGTGCAACCGCCTCGTGCACATCCTGTTTGGCACTATGCACGGAACTGCGAAACGTCTTATCACTGGCCATCGAGCATCTTGCTGTGTCAACGTACTCCCGCGTCTTGGCATTCACTGCAATCAGCATTAAATGTTTATCATTAATAGGCAAATGCTAACCATGCAATAAACAACAGCAATTCTGTCTACTCACTTGTATGTGCCTGTGTCTGCTTCTGATGCTGCTGCTGCTTCTGCTGCTGCTGCTGCTTACTGGCCACTGATGATGTCATCTCCATGTAGCTGACTTCATCTCTGCAGCTGCCAGCGGGCGTGCACTGCTGCAGGCCATTTGCCGTCGTTCTCGTTGTCGTTGCCCTGCTGTCGATGCAGTCAACGAAACCATTCATCTTGATGGGTGGGGCAGCTGCATAGTGCTGCAGCAGCAGCTCACAGCGCTCCAGCAATTGCTCGGTCTCCTCAGCGGCCGTCACGTGAAACAGATTCGATGTGTTCTCATATTCGGATGTCGCCAGCGATGCGCGAAAGTGTGCACGCACATCTGTCAACATACATATGCATATAAAAGTGGCTTATTAGTCTTCTCTAGCGTCTTAGGGTTCTTTTAGGGCGTGTCTTATTACTCAACTAATTATTATACTCTGCATGATTGCACACATATACATACATATACATAAATACATACATACATACATATGTAGTTATGTAGTTGAGTTACATAGAACATTTAGTGCAGTCAAACTAACAATAAGCAGCATAACTGAACTATCATTATGGCATTTCTTATTACAACGTTCCAAGTCATCGAGCAGCAGATTTGAAGAACTCACTGCCGCTACTGGCTGGGGGCAAGGCCCTTGGCCAACATGCTGGCAGCATGGCAGCGCAGAACTATATTCTAGAGTCAGTCTGACACACTTGCCGCCAACGAAATTGGAGCACTCTGAGGCGTCTGCTTTGCATGCTACGCGAAACTATTCCAAACACTAAGCAGCGGCTATGACCTCATAAAAGACAAAGTCAACTACAATTTGACCGAAGCAATTAAAAACAATTTCTCTTTTGCTGAGTTTATGACTTGTCAGACAATTTATGGAATGCATGAGCGACTTAATGTCTGCATATCTAAGCACATACATACATTGCTACATATGTATCTAGATACATACATACTTACATACACACATATATGTACAATTTGTCGCAAATTCACAGCGCAACGCTTTTCTGTTTAAATGGAGAAAATATTTAACATATGTATGTGTTTTTTTTTTTCAATTTTGTTTTTATTTGTTTTTTAATTTAAAGCAATTAATTTGTTTTTTATATCAGTTTCTAAACGTAGTTTAAGCAGAAACTAACTGTAAACCACAAGAAGCGCAAAACATGCGAATTGTAAATCCATAAATCTTCAGCAACAAAAAAAATAAAAAAAACCATTAAATTTAAACATTTAAAATCAAATTGAAAAAAAAAAAAAAACAAGAAAAATTTGTTGCAAATTGAGGCGAAACACTAAACGGTAAATCCCCGGCTATGACGAAATACTGATACGGTTTATTTAAACATCATTTATTATGCCATAAGCAACTTTATGTGCCTTTGTTGCCTTGGCAGTTTACCCTAGTCGGACAGCCCAAAGTCTGACAAAGTGAAGACTACTCAATCACATTTAAAGACAGTTGCAGACTTTAGCAGGCGCCTCACAATGCAGCCAGTCTGCCAGTAGGCAAGCAGCCTGGCAAACAAAAATAAAACTACTGTGTACACAAAGCCTGGCCTTGGCATATTTGCCATATCTGACATTCATTTGCCAAATATGCAGCCACAGCATAACATTGTGGCATGCAGTTGCCTGCTCAGACGCTATACAAAGCACTTGGGAATTCGGGACACACAGCAGTCGACGACGGCTCGTGAGGCCTTCATAATTGCGCGCACATTTCTGCACGGCAAAAAAATAATGAACCTGCTCTGATTATCTAGGACCAATGGGCTAAACAGCTTTCCCTTAAGATAATACAGTGAAACACACAACTGACAGACACTACACACAAATGAACAATTCTTTTATTTTTACTTAGAATTATTTTCTTAATTTATCAACTTGAGTACTTTTTAAGTAATTCTAAGAAATAGCCCAGTTGGCGAGGCTGGCATTGAGTGTCCGCTTAAGAGATTTCTATTATTATGCTCAAGCTAATAAATTCCCTATGGGAGTTAATATGCCGCCTAAGCAGCGCCACGGTGTAGTGTATGAAAGTTAAAAATTTAAATTAAAATAAAAACCAAAAAAAAATTCGTACAAAAAACTAAAAAGCGACTTGAGTTAAAGATCCCAGACGTGAAGTCGGACCCAGCGAACATGCAGACAACGCTCGGCAGGCAGAGCAGCCACAAAGACAACAACAGCCCAGCAACGACGTCAACTTCGTTAAGCTTCAGTCTCAGCTTCAACGTTGACGACGACGACGACGACGACTTCGACTTTAATGCAAAAGGCAAAACAAAGAAAATTAAAGACCACAATTAACTGTTGTGAGGCAGGCATGAGTCAAGCCAAGTCGATGTGTTTAACAAAATTATAGAGCAGCGAAGCTTGTCTGCTGATGTAAGTACACACACACATACATACATGCATGCCTACAAATTTATATGTGAGAGGCAAGCCAACCAAACATAAAACAGCCAATGAATACCAGAAAAAAAAAAATACAATAAATAACAACAATAGCGAAATATACATGATACCAATAACAAAAGCAAAGCCAAAAGAGCGCATGATGAGGCTGCCTCCTCTATTATGCGATCACAACAATAAAAAAAATATAATTGACTTTTAATGAGTGTCAGTTTTTCCACTGCTACACGCTTTAGATAACATTTAATTAAATTAAAAAAATATTAACTCGAGTCCTTTTTAATGTTTACGCATAACTTCTTCTTCTTTTCTTTTTATTTTCATTATTTTGTGCATAAATTAAAAGCAGCAGAGAAAAATACATTAATATTGCAGAGTAGCAGAGAAAAGAAAAAAAGCCAAAGAAAATATAAGATGCTTTATAAGCAAAATATGCGTGGCTTACCGTATAAGAACTGTTCGATTTCACTGCGTTGTTGTTGTTGTTGTTGTTGATATGGTTGTGGTTGGTTTTGTTGCTGTGGCGATTCCGGCTTTAAATCCATTTTTGCACTATGTACAATATTTGTTTTTCTTCTCTTATATTTATATGTTTATATTGTATGTATTATAGGCTTCGCTGTTCTACTTAAGTGCACACTTGATAGTTGTTTTTGTTGCTGATCTTTTATTGTTGTTGTTATTGTTGTTGACTTTTTTATTTAATAGTTAAACTGCACAAAAAAATAATATTTTTAAAAATAACAACAAAATATAATAAAATTTTTAAAAAGGAAAAAGAAAAAAATGAACGAAATGGCAATTCAAATAATTAGCATTTAGCTGTTAAAAGTAACGCACACAGTAACAGTCAAAGTATCTCACAGCGGCGGCAGCACATCGTCCGTCACATCTAAACGCACATAATAATCGAAGAAAATCACATGAACAACGTTTTTTTTTGGTATAACACAAACAAACAATGAATCAATGTATAATAATAATAATAATAATACATAGTAAAAACAAAAAAACTTTTTTCGATGCAGCAACAGCAGCCGAAGCAACAACAACAACTACAATACACAAGGCGCTGCTGCTGGCTGTCATATATCTTGTGTCGCTTTGCTGCTGCTGTGAATTGAACACGCACGGGCACAAACTGCATACAGGCGCAGCAGTGACTATTTCTGTTGTGTTGCCTCCTACAGAGTTCAAGTCTAAATGTTGTTATTGTTGTTGTTGTTGTTGTATCTAAAGTTAAACACACAACGTCGAGTGTGACTAAATTTTGTAGCACGTATCTAAGCTGCTGTCTAATGCCTGACTGCGCGCCTATCTACATATATGAGCATGCATCTGTATGTGTGCATGTGTGTGCCTGCCTATATGCATTGCAGCAATACATGCAGTCACCATTGGCAATATTTTGTGTTTGTTTTTTTTTAGTTTTTTTTTTTTCGTTTTTGATTTCAGTTTTGTTTTTTATTTTTTTTTTCTATTGTTATTTTAACTAATTTTAATACATGTTACTACATTTTTGCACTTGTCAACTGTTTTTCGTTTGCATCATTTATGGCTGCTGCTGCTGCTGTTGTTGTTGTTGTTGTTGTTAATATTAAAATTTTTGTTATTTAGTTTTAATATGGTAAACAACAATACGTTATTTTTTTGTTTTGTTAAAAGTGTTACAGTTTGCTGTTTGGGGTTTTCGCTTTAACCCGGTTTCTCTTTGCACGTTCTTGCACAATGCCAATCTTTCTTATTAAGCAACTTTTCTTAATTTGTATTTTTTTTGTTTTTTGTTTTTTGTTTCTCTTTTTTTTATTATTTTGGTTTGGTTCTGTACGCCTGTATAACGGCAGAGCCATGCTGTGTAAATTTCAATTGCATATGCCAGAGTTCAGTGGAAGCAGCGAAATCCATTGCGTGTGTTCGTTTCCAAGCTTCAATCATTAAAAATGAAAAAAATGAGGTCAGAAAAGTCTTCGGCATGACGCATGCGCTACATGCCGCAATTTTTGTATTTATATTTGCTTTTTATTTCTTTTTTTTCCATTATTGTTTTTTTTTTTATAGTTTTTTTTTTCAGTTTTGGTAAGCATATGTAATTGCGCAAATGACTAATCTAGGCATTTTGTGCCGCTTAACTTGTAATTACATTTCGTTGTTTAGTTATTTTCTATTATTATTAACGTAAAATTTAAACAACATTGCTGCAACATAACATGTATACAGTTAAAACACTGCAATCTAACCTTCAGTTAAAAAAAAAAATACAGAGAAAAAGAAACAAAAACTCAAGCGTAAAAAGTCAAGTGGAGCAACTGTCGCACAGCTTACCAACTTTTAAAGCACTCGGCGCAGTTGAACTGCTTTAGATTTTTGTCGATGTTTGTCCCACCTTGGAATTGGAAGGCTCAAAGGCAAGTGTCTGATATGCAGAAATATTCCAATATTTGCATAGTGGGAACAGAAACTTTCTCACTACTCAATGCTGCATGATAACCTTAAGCTTTTACGATCTATCAAATCGACATTAGTATAGAGAAATCGACAATAGATATAATAGAAACGCAGGTTCTATCTATCAAAGTATTACAGATCGAAGTTGCTGCATGATTGGCCAACTATTGGCTAGTCTGAGACAGAGAATTAACGAAGGAACAGCGCTTGCCTAGTCAAAGGAATCTTAGGCTGCAATGCATACTTTGAGGAGCATGGGGTTTGGCTGCATTCGTATCCTATAGATCCTGTTGTTGTATTGGCGGCTCTAACAACTTTTTAAAACCTTAATGCCGCCGAAGCAGTTAGTCAGTCTGTTTTGAGATTTGCATATGTTTATATAACTTAAACTATATAATGTTAATAAGTATAATGTATAGACGATGGAACTTCTGTAGAGGAACAAATGAAGAGAAATAATGACAAGTTCTAAAGCGAGAGATTCTTGTTTATAATGGCATTCAGGAAACTCAATTATAATAGAGTGCAGCTAAATTTAAACAAAGTGCCCAATTAATTGCATAATGTGACAGGGGAGCAAATCTAGCAACTGCTGTCATATTAACTTAGCTAAGATGTGCTTATGAAAGCATATCCCACGTGGAAAATCTGGGAAATATTTACTACAAGGGATGCATAAATTAACTACCACTTTGCGTCCCCGTCAACTGCACACATGCCAGGTACCTTTTTTTTTTTTGGGCTACTTATAGTAAATAATAATAACAAGCAACTACAAATAT
>JBAMBQ010005145.1:0-41765 GCA_037044495.1 Stegana nigrithorax | reverse complement strand
TTTATGCTGCCTGTGCCAAATTGCGTTTCATCGCTAATCGACTGACGGACTAATGGACTGACTGCCAGACGCTTATCATCGCAGGCGGGTCAGACACTATACATATATGTACATATATGTTACATATGTTCATACATATGTATATGTATATATAACATTTATCAAAAAGAGATGTTAGCAAACACCAAACACAGACACATGGCAACATGGCAACATGGCAACATGGAAACATGGCAGCTTGGCAGCAACTACAGCAACAACAAAAGCAACAATATGTAACAAGAAATGAGTCACTGTGCACTTAAGCAAATGCCGAGCATACGCCACATTCTGCAACGCCCATGCAGTCAGTCGGTGTCCTGTATTCTGTATTCTGTCTGTTGCTATGCCAGCCAACGTCGTCTGTGCTGTTGTGCTGTTGTGTGAGTTGTTGTCAGCAGTCTACAGTCAGCAGTCAACAGTCAGCAGTAAGCAGTCAGCAGTTATGCACGAAATGACCAGCAAGCGAAACAAGGACGTTGACAACGACTGCAGCTAATGTGTCGCATACGTAATCATGTGTACGAAACGCAATGCATGGACGAGATGTATTGCGTCAGCAAAGGGAAGGGCTTCAGCATGCAAACGGCATGTGGCAAAAGAATTGCAACAACACAAAGCACACAATAACAACAATAACATTTAGCAACACTCTCCTAGTATTTTTTCTGTTTTTTTTTTTTTATTTGTAGGCCAAAAGGTCATTGTATGCTTAGGTTACAACGCGAGTGACGCCATTAAACCGTTGGCTCAAAATAGTCTCATGGCAGACGGATTGTCAGAACTATGGAATGCGATAAGTTTAAAAAAGAGTACCAACAATTGTCGGTTTGTTGCACTTTAAAGCATACACACACACACACAAATACAACCTAACTAATTAAAATCCATTTCGCCAGACATGAGCTCCAGTCGTATACCATACATTAAGGCGCGTGTCGATAGTTCGGAACATTTACTTAGATTGCCGGTTATGCGGCTTGCATGTGTTTATTGTGGCTAATATTAAACGCCTAGCTGCCTGCCTGTCTACTTGCCGCCTTGCCTCGCTGCCTCCTTGTCACCTGCCATCTTGAGCTAAAAATTCGCGGGCATGGTATATTATTTGCTTATTAAAAAAAACACTTAGCCTCGCCTATGACATTAAGCAAATGTTCAGTAAATACAAGTGCCAACCACTTGGCGTCATATTGTTATTGTTGTTGTTGTTGTTGTTGTAACTATGTGATATCGATACCCAAGCATGTGCCAGTAATGGCGTTGTGCCTTTACAAGAAGTACTAGGACAAACGCGCAGAAAAATAATTTGTGCTAATGTATTGCAACTTGACTTTTAACGATAATAGACAAATCAGTTGCCATGGTCTGCAAAAGGTCAAAGGACACAGCGCCGAAGCCATAGATAGGTCAGAGGTAACAATGGCCATAGACGCTGCTTAGTAATTTCTATACCCTATAAACCGCGGACCAAATATAGAATAGTTGATCCAGGAATCACTGCTTAAATGCAGTGGCACATTGTTTGCATTTATCCCGACTTATTATCCCTAAACAAGCATAGAACGTAAACAGAGCTAGCAGTAAAAATAGCGCCCAGTACCAGGTTAAGTGGGAGGCTCTTGATTTGCTTGTCCAGAAATCTTACTGAGTACCTGTACCGAACCATTGTTGTTGGCAGTTCTCGTAATTAGTTAAAACAAAATCAAAATGGAATGGCCAAATCTGAGCTCAGAACACACAGTGATATTTAAATTGCAGCTGCCACTTAAGTTTAGCCATAGGAAGGCAGGCACAGCTAAATCAAGCGCTAATCAGACGCAGACTACAGTTTACTAAGCAACATAAAGAAGGCTTCAATGCTATGTTAGTCTGACTCCTAAACAAGTCACTCTGCATTAGTAGCTTACACTGATTTCTATACACTTTGCATGAAACAAAATTGTTAGAGTAGCCGAGCATATCCTAGCGATGTATTACAGGATACAAGACGACTGACAATACGTCGCAGATAGCTTCTATTAGGGAAGTCGTGTTGGTCAAATGGCCGGCAGCCCTCAAGCTTAAAACAATGACTAATCTGAATTAAATGTGCTAGGGAGAGCGCAGACACGTAATCTCTTCCGCCTATCCGAAGCACCGCAAGGAAACGAACGAACACGCAGCACACCGCGTTATGGGAAAAATGGCATGTGTGCATGTGAAGTAGCTTCAAAACTTAATCTGGCTGGCAAACGCAAGATGTGATGAAGACATACTTTGAAAACTTTCATTACAATCAATGAGAGAATCACATTAAAAGTTGTAAGCGCATGTACAAAACTCCAACGGAATGTGCGCCGCGGGCGTCACGTCTGCATGTGCACGATTACGACGCGGCCAGTGGCCACATGTAAAACACGTACATCATCAAAGATTACTGCCGAATGTTAAACTTCAGGCAGCGGTTTTGTTAAAAACGTTGTACATCAAAAACACATCGAAACCAAATACAAGTCTCTAGATAGGCGCCCCTCGAATAGCGTTAAGTCGCCATTTTGTATTGCCTGTGGTGTCTACTCCTGGCTAGTGCTGGGAAAATGCACAGGAAGTAGCATGTGCTTTCCTTTCCCACGGGCCATTACCACTACTGTGTTCTCTAGTATGCAGAGTCTTTTAAGTCTCTTTGCATGAACTCCTATTATTTGTATACAGTATCCCATCTAAGGAGTATCGTCAAACTTATGACATCTTTATGGAATTTTGCTGTCAATTGCAAATGCCTTGCTGAGTAAACTTTGGCAATGGAAATCTTATAGCTGGTTAAATATAATAAAGTGAAAAGTGTGTGTTATAACTGTTCATAGAGATTTTTACTAGAGATTGTGACATTTACAGGTCTGCAGCCAAGAGCCTGATTAATTGCAGTGTACAAAAGTATGCTAGACATTTGCTTATGCGCTCCCATGCTGCTATTGCATGTTTACTTGCCAGAGCCTTGGCACGCCATATGCGCCTACTGACTACTCAAACAAGAGTTGACGTTACTGCAACCGTTTTTATTTTTCCTTTTCTTTTATTGCTTTTCCTTTTCTTAATTTTTTTAAAACTTTACTGTGCGTGTTATGCGTTCGTGCTTGTTTTTTTTTTTAGTTTTACTTTTTTAGTCTCCGGCTATAATTTATCTGTTTTTTATGTTGTTTTTCTTGTTATTGAATATAATTACTATTATATGCATATTGACACGCAATTGCTTGTACCGTTTTCTGAACTAAGCACGAGTCCATGCTGTTGAAAATAAAGTCGCCTGCCTTGTTTGTGTCTATTTGGTGTCTTATATGGCTAAAAATAAATAGACTGCCAACACTAATACGTTTGCAGCTTTTTTTGACATGTAATATGTCTTTTAGGCTGGCGGCTCGTAGTCGTGGATAAAAAATTTTATTGATTATTTCTGTAGTCGATTATTGTATTTTATTTTGGTCACGCAACAGTAACACCAATGTTAAGTGGTTATCGAGTTGTTTAGGCCAAGTTGATATTTTTGTTTGCGATGAATGAAAGGCAAATACAAAAAGGAAAAGCACAAACATATACTCTTTGGTTATGGCTGATTAAAGTTTATAAAAAAAAAACATTCAATACTCGTCATTATTTTCAAAAATTATCACGTTACTATTAAAAACATTAATAGATCAAATAGTCCATCGTTAAGACGCACTTGTATTGTTACCAAGCCAAGAATTCGTAGCAAAGCTAGGCAGCCGTTATTTTAAAACATATTGATTACCGATAGGGAAACTAGGACAGAAAATAAAGCTTCCTCAATAATGTCGGCAATGGGTTGCCATTGGTAATGTAAAAATATGAAAAAGTTACCTATTATTCATAGTTCGAAAATATTGAATTGGTATAAATCATATAACATAATCTAATGGCTTCCCTCGAAAGAAAAACTAATATATGTGTGTAATATATGTATAAATGTATATATATTTCTATCGAGACTTATAAGATCGATTTTTCCAAAGGTACGCGTGAAGAGGGCGATGTGGGAAAAGGACTTATCTTTTATATATATATATATATAGGTTCAAGCTTAAAGCAATATTTTATTGATTGATATATTTTTTTTCATTTTTTTTTTTTATTGTAATTAAATTTATGCAATCTACCCTCACTGTCACGGCTTTTGTCTCATGACATTTTTTTTATTTGCATGTCAATTAATTCAACATAACACACTTAGTCGGCGTTGTTTAATTAGTTGTTTTTATTGATTTTTGCAATTTATAAGCATATCAACTTGATTTCAATTACTTTGTTTAACATGAATTTACCATTCAATACAATGTACTACAGATAAAAAAACATAAATACAATTAAATAATATGCGTTTGACGGCACATTCGCGCATCCGTAAACATGCACAGGGCATGAGTATGTAACCCTTATAATTAAATGTAAATTTAATTTTCAAAAACTACAAACTGCTGTAAAGTTCTGCATTTTCGTGTAATTACTTTTATATTGATTCAATTAAAAAAAAAGAAAAAACTAAAACAAAATGGCAAACGCAAACACACAACAAAATAAACAATTGCATCAGCAAAATGCAAGCAATGCCCGTGACTCTCCATCTCGTTCTATCGTCGCCATTGATAGCCCCACATGCAACACAATCTCCGTCCGCCATCATCGCTGTCTGTGCTTGCTCTGCATGCCGCAGTGTTGCCACATGGCGAGCAGCAGCGTGTCGGCAGAAAAAATGCAATTGATGAAGTATTAATATTGGCTCTAGTCGCACACAAGGCGCCATGCCAATGCAATGGCAATTAAACAAACAGACACGGCCAATGTGCGACTCGTCACGACCTTTCAGCCTGCTATGCCACAATAAACAAAACAGAAGCAGAAAATTAAAAGCAAACAGAAGTTTGAAAAAGGTAAACGGAAAGTAAATGTGCTAACAGTGGGAAAATAATTTAATAAATAAATACAGTATAGTCGTATAACGTTCATAAGCTATAATTACTCAGTAGCATTTCTCACTTAAGTAGATAAAAGCACAAACAGTAATTCCTGTTATAATTGAGTAAAGTACCTTACCGATATGTTACACAGCAACTATCGAATTGCTCTATAAAATAGGCACTTAAGTGTTTTTTAATGATTTCCGATTTGTGCACTTAATCAATAAGTACACAAGCGAAAGAACAGCGATGAAACACTAATCATGTATTTCTTACTTTTAATCAAATGGTTGGTGCATACTAGAGTAAGTCAATTAGTTTTTAGAAAATTCATCAGATGTGTAAGCAGTCATCACGTTGATTTTTGACAATTAGCACCTTTCGGTTATTTACTGTCATATTTGATCGGATCAAAGTTGATTTGAAGCCTCACAATATAATTAAGTGTGAATTCCATGGAAGGCATTTGATTGAGATACGCGTAAAAAGCAAAATGTAAACAAAAATATATCTAATACTTCCACGTATATATTATGTGAAGAGGTAGAGTACCCAACTATTTAAGGAATATACCTATAAACTCTCTTAGCCCTAAACAATTTGCCAATTATTTAGATCTGCTTGAGTACAGGTTCCTGAGCCTAGCTCTTAATTGTAGAAAATCAAAATTGATGAAATTATACATTTTTTTTTTTATTAATATTTAAAGTAATCAATCATTTTAGTTTTAATTGCACTCATCCAAATTTCATCTTCCTCAAGAAAATTTTCTAATAATAACATTTATTGAAGCAAACAATTTGATCTTGAATAGAGTCAACTTCTGTCAAAATTGTTAATTTTTTTTTCTTTTTTGTCGTTATTTTCAACTTTTGTGAATCCCCTAAATGTCAACAAAAAATTATTTGAAAAAATTCGTTATATGTAAACCAAAAACACTTGAGAGTTATATTTTCTACTGCGATAATGATGTAAAAAAAAAAATCGGTATATGGACATTTAGGGTACATAAAGTAATCAAAACTTATTAAAAGTAAAACCAAAAATCTGTTTACTTGAAATCGAATCATAATAGACAGAGCTCCGTTATAGAGACGTTCGTTATAGAGAATTGCGACTGTAGCATAAAGACAGTTGAAAACTGTTAAGTGAAAACTGCAAGCAGTTAGCAAAAAGTAGTGAAAGACAGTGAAGACACAGCAAGATACAGAGGAAGCAAACATGAATCTGCGATTGTAAGTAAATTAGCTCATGCCACCGGTACGTTGCAGATCAACAGAGACAACACGCGACGATCATTTCCGAAGCGTAAAAATTATTTTAAGTCTTCGTGTTGATCGTTGCTTAGTTTTTGTCTGCATATCATTATTTAAGTGCTTAATTGTTGTTGCTTCATTGTTTGTCCAACTGTGCCGCATGGCAGGCTTCAGCAGTTGCTAGTAGGTGGCATCGGCAGCGAAAGAATTTCAATCGCGTTTTGCATGTAATGGCAAAAACTTACCATAATCGACTACAACTTTCACCACGCGACACATGGCAGACCAAACTGAATCATAATTGGCAGCCACTTTGTACCTAACGTGCTCACCAAGTTGACTCAAACAGAAGCAATAAATGAACATAAAAATGACATAGCGTGCAAAAATAAATATAATTACTCATTTCTACATGGCCAACTCTAGACAGTTTTTAACCCTGTGCCACTCCCCCATTCAATTAACCAGGGCTCAGTTTTCATATTAGCATAAGAAAGTTTTGAAAAACGCAACATTATGTATGTATGAATTCACTTGAGTGCATATGGTTGCTTACATGATTAACAGCGCATTAACATTGGCAGTATCTGTCGACACAGCTCACTCGAGTATCGTAATATAGGAGTAGCACATTTATTTGGTAATTATGTCAGAGACTTACCCTTCAGTAGATGCTGCAATATGTTATCTTTATGCTCCTCCGAATGCGGTTCGCCGAGTATAATCAGCAAATAACAGCCAGTCAATGGACTGGGCGGCCCAACAATGCCACCGCCAAGACTTGAGGGACCACCGCCATCCGAGCAGGCGGTATCCAAAGGTTGTCGACCGCCGGTTTCCGATGGCGGTAGTGAGCTAGCGCCAATGTCAGTAGCCGCATCCGCATCGTCAGCCATGGCATTAGCCGCCATATCGCCAGCATCGCCTCGTGCATCGACGGTAACAGCAGCATCGACACCACCGCCATTGCCGGCGGCAACACTGACACCGTCGCCGGCAGCAACGTCAGCAGCGGATCCGTTGCCAATCACTGCAGCGCCATTGGCAGCAGCAGTTTCATCAGAGCCAGCGGCATGATTGCCAGCTGCCATGCCGCCGCCACTGCCGTTGCTATTACCGTTGCCATTCTTAGCCGTCGTCGTTGTTGTTGTTTTCGCCTGATCGCCCATCACAGTTAACTGCACACACTTGTGTTTACGTTCTTGCTTATTTCTTTGTCAGTTTTTAGTTTTTTGGTATTAGTTCTTTGGTTTGATCGTTATCTTAACGCAACACTCAGTGATAAAATCAGTTTTACTTTTAAAAATAACTTACTTCTCGTTTTTTTTTTTTGTTTATTATGTTTTTTTTTTTGTTTGCACTATGTTTTGCGGTTTTATTTTGTATTTTTTAAACACAAAAAAAGGAACCTTCCTTGTCCTGCACACGTTAAATTCGTTACCTTGACAGTTTTAGAAACTCGCCAAAGTCACGCACAAGCGTTGTCTCTTTCACACACGAAATTTTTATAACGCTTGTTCTTGTCTTTTCCTTCTCTCTCGCTCCCTCTCTCGCTCTCGCTCTCGCTCTCGCTTTGTCTTTTAAGTTAAAGACGCGCACTTCGCTACAAAATTTGTAATCACTTATCTTCAGTCTTTTCTTTGGTTCAACGTAAAAACCGTTAACAAAATAAAATCTATTTCGAAAATGTTGTTCTTCTTTACTTTTGCTAAATTAATTTTAACACAAGAAAAATGTCAAAATTTTATTAATTATTGGTTTTTGATTTTCTCTCCTGCTTTCTTTTTTTTTACTTTTTAATCTACACACTTGCAAAATGGTTCTTAAACTTGTGCACACATTCGTTGCCGCAATACTCGTTGTTGTTCGTTGATGCTGATGCTTCCACTCGACGATCGCGTTTGTCTTCTCTCGCTGGTTGTCTGCTCTGTTCTGGTCAGTAGCATATAGCAATGCTGTGTGCTTGCAGTCTTTGACTTTGGCGTCTATTGCAGCGGTTGTGTGCTTTTTGTTTTCTTGCCGTTGCTTTTGTTGTTGTTCTTTTGCAATTGGCAGCAGTACCGCGATGGCCTCGAGTTGGCAACGGTTGCTATTTTTGTTGTTTGCACTGTTGATGTTGTTGTTGTGGTTGGTGTTAATGTAACGCTTGTAACAACTGCTGTTGATTTTGTTTTTTTATTTATGTTTGTTATATTTTTTAGTGTTTTTTTTTGTTTTTTTTGTAATAGTCTGGTTTAATAAAAAAAAATGGTGAATTTTTTATTTATTTATTTTTTTTTATTATTTGCTTTACCCGTGCATACTCAAGCGTAGCTTTGTTTTATATTAATTTTTGTGTATTTTTATATCAATTATTATTTTAAGTTTATTTGTGTGTATTAATATATAATTTTTTGTTTTACTTTTACTGCTGGCGTGTATTTTGTTTAAATATTTTATTGGCTTTGGTTTTTAGTTTTTTTATGTTTAAGTTTTAATTAAAATGAATTAAATTTGTTTTTGGTTTTGTAAATATTTGGACTAATTTTAAATAGTTCTAATATTTTAATAAATATCAATTTTGGTTTTCTTTAATAGATTTAAGTTTATATAAATATGAGTTTCTGTTTAAATAAATTTTGTTTATGAGTTTGTTTTATTTGTTTTTTTTTTAATTAATGCATTTTTTTGTTGTCCTTTTTAACTGCACTTTATTTATAATTTCATTGGTTGGTTTTTTAGATGTGTTTTATTAAAATCGTAAAATCTGCAAATATTAAAAAAAAAAATGTTTTAGTAAAGAACTTTGAAGCTAAATATGGTGTCCATAAAGTTTAGCCGGCAGGCAAATTGTGCACAGAGCATCGCTACGCACAATAGGACAAAGAATACTGTCATCAGCATAACACAACATGCGATGTGAAGTAAATCAACAAATACGAGTAACGCGAACAGCAACGTCGCTGCCATCGTCAATACCAGCTGCCCAACCAGCCACAACAGCGCCGACAGCAAGAATAAGCAGCACTAGCCAAATATTGTACATATGTACATACTTATGTACGTATAATTACGCTATCAACACCAGGAGCAGCGGCAACAAAAACTCCAAAAATGACATATTGGAGTAGATACATATACATATATGTACATACATAAGCATACAAAACTGCACATATTTTTCATTTCATTATTTTTTTTTTTAATTTCTTATATATGTATATATATATCTGCTAAATTTCTTCTTCGTTTGTATTTTTTGTTTTTTTTTTTTTTTGACAGGGGGGATTTGTAGTTTTTGTTTTTCCCTACAGCCAACTGGAAAAATTGCCGCAGTTCTTTTAATAACTTACAGGCCAAAGCTTCTATATGTCAGACAGTAAAAAATAAAAACAAAATTTTTTAAATATAAAAAAAAAATAACAAAACGAAACAACAAACGCTAAACAAAAACAAAGTCATAGCAAAGCAAATGCTGCGCTACGCCACATTTTGCTGTCTGCCTCGTTCTTGGGCAAGCGCATGTAGAAGCGTATGCGCAGCACTGACTGTAGTCTAAGGATGACGTAGACGCTTGCCAGTTTGCATGAGTCATAAGACGTATTGGATACGTTATATAAAATACCGGCGACAGGCAGCACGCGACGTCGTTGTAAGAGTTTTTTTTCGCAAGTCGGCGTTTGCAGTTTTTCTTTCTACGCGTAGCCGTTATTTGATTTTTATTGTTGTTGTGGTGTTTAGTCCAAAAATAGCATGGCGAAACCGTCGCGCAATCATATGCAACAACAGCAACAACAACAGCAGCGACAGTTTCTTCTTAAGTGAATCTGCAATGCGCACGATGTTTGCTAAGGGTATGAATATGGCAACGTACAAGAACTTTCTGATGTTATGCTGCTGTAACTCACTGGAAATCGGATTGACTTCGCAAGCATTAATCTGTTGGCACTATACTGTGCCGTTTTTGCCTGTTTTGGTGCATGTGCTTGTGCATGTGACATGAGATGGAATTCGGCAGAAAGTGCAGTCAAGTATAACATCATTTTAGCTATTGCCAATGCTGACGCACATGGCTTAATATTCAGCAGCATAGAAATCTGCGTGATTTTGGGCAAAACCGTGCCTGAACATGCTATTGCCAACAAAATGCAATTGCAACTGTGAAAACTGCTTTGCTTATACGGATTCAAAGCTATTCACTTGTAAATTCTTAGCGAAGTTTGCTTACTTTCTAAGTATTTGGATAACTTAACTTAAGTGTTTCAGAAACAAATAGAAAAGACTACACACGTGCATTGCGTATTTTCAGATCTGTTGAGAACTCTTAAATAGATGCAAAACAAATATTTATCTTAACAGGAATATCCACACTAAAGTCCTATTCAGTTCCGTAGTCTTACAAAATCAGACAATGCCTCCTTTAAGAGGCTCTAATCTGTATGCCATGTGCTTAATAGATGAGCTTCCTGGCTTCCGGCAACTAATCTTTGCAATTCGTTAGTGAGAAATGTTGTCTTATAATTGGCTTCTCATTTTCTTTTTCGGTTAATTAATACGACTGTAATCACTGCTTATACATTTCGTAACACAACAACAACAGAAACTGCACTAAATTGTTGTAATTATACTCAGAAAAAAAGTGCTTATGCTCTTTTCTTTAGCATTAAGCATTGACTGACTCTTGTTCAGTGTTGCCATGACCAAACCATCGAATCTATTCATGTTGGCAATAGACCGATTAACAAAAAATTAAGCGTGTTAAAGCAATCGCTTGCGATTGCCGAAGCTAATAATCGATTGAAGCATAACTGTTCAGGCATAATTTTAAACGCAGTACAACTGAATTAGGCTCCACTGTAGCAGCAAATACTAACCAGCATAAGATAGCTGCCTGCTACAGGCATTTACGCGTTTAGACTAGGAATTTCATAGTTAAGACAACACTGTGCAATATGGAATCATTTGAGCCATTAGCATTGATTTTTACTGTACTATAGCAAACCTCTTTCATCTGAACTTGGCTATGTGGAATTTTTTATTTTTTTCTTGCTATATGCGGCTATTTTAAGCAACTTCACACATGACAACAAATTAATAAAAGATAAAAAAATAAAAAATAAAAAAACCAACAGAAAACAAGCCAAGAGTTGCGTAGATTGCTGCTTGACTTACAATGTCGGCAAAGGAGGACCATCTTTTGAGGCAACAATTGAAAGACATGTATTTAACGACGCTAAAAAAAAAAAATAAAAAATTCATATAAGTTTTGTATTTTGATACTTATATATCTATATTTATACACTACAGTTTATTAATTTTATTTTATTTTTGATTTTATAGAAGCCACCGCACAAGTTGAGACATGAAACGCAACTAAAAAGTCGTACAAAACAGAAGTTGCCGCATTGGCTAAGGATACAGAATGTTGGCTGCTGCTGTATACGGGCAGGCGAAGTTCTTTTTGTTGTTGCTGTTGCTGTTGTTCGAATCAATAGGTCACACACACACACATGCACACCATCTCACGCACGCTCACTCTTACGCATAAGCACAGTATAAAAAAAAAAATAAGCCAACAATGCAAATAAGTATATATTTAAAACAAAAACCGACACAATCATACACTTGGCTCAACTGTAATGTAATGTCCACTGTAATGTGTTCACTTTTTTTATTTTTTTTTTTTTATTTTTGAAAATGTAACTTGAGCTATTCAAGTGCCTATGGCTGTTGACTGACCGGTGACCACTACCATTCAGGCTTTGAACCAAACAAAAAAAAAAACAAAAAAAAAATATTAAATATTCTGTGCAATATGTATTTCAAAATATTCCCACACTCAATTTTTGTTTATTAGAATTTAAAAAAAAAAAAATATTATATTTGTTAAAAAAAAGAAAATGTTTCACAAGAATTGTTGACTGCTTGCCTGGTTTTGGGCTTATTGCTTTTAGCTGCGAACGTTGTGAAAGCTCGACGAAGACTGATATGCCAGCCGGGCAATTTCGAAACACGAAGCAAGGACTGCTGCTCGGCGGCGGCGTCGGCAGCGACAACGGCGTCGGCAATACGCGGCAATTGCAGAAGGAGCAGCATCGGCTTTGACTGTGGCTGTGACTGTGCCACAACGGCAACAAGAACAACAACAACAACCAGCGACAACTACAACTGAAGCCGCGTATGCAAGCAAATATGCCGTACACTCGTTCTAGTCGTATCCTTGCAGTCTTCGACTTTAGTTCGTGACCGTTCAAACAATTTTCCCGTTGCTAACATTTCCAATAACCGAAAAGCTTTTCTTCTGCACGGCTGTATATGGCATTTGGCCAAAATGAAAATCGGGGGAAAAAAAAATCAAAAGCAAAAGCAAGAAACAAAACAAAAAAGCCAAACACGTTGCGTTTCCATTCGTTCAAACAGCTGCCTGCTTGGCATGACAACAACCCCCTCTACCGCGCACACCGCATTTGACTCCGCCTGCCATGGGACACTCACACGCTCACACTCTCGCTCTCTCTCGCACACACACACAAGCACACGCACACAAAGCAAGTGTCACTACTCGAGCCTTTGCCAACCGCACCAAGTCAGTCAATTGTCTTAGTCAGCAGAACTTCCAGTTCGAACTTTGTTCGTATGCATGTTCAACTTTGCTGGCGACTGTTTGGGGCCTGCTTGAGAATGTTGAGTCCGGATTGGCAGGTGAGTGCTGAGGTTTTCCAAACTGATGGCTCCAAACGGCCTTTATGTTTGGCCACACTGAGCCAAAATGTCACAACTAAAAAACAAAATGAAGCAACGCCAATAACTGACACAGCATTTAATATTAGGCAAACCTGATTTACCCTGATCAGCTGCAGTTGCAATACTGGCCAAGCCGCATATTTAGGCAGATCATTAATGTGAGTCTAGTTTTAGTTATAGTTCTTCTAGGAAGAAGAGAGATCTGAGCCTAAATTTTCTGACAAGCTTGAAGTTTATTTATGCCAAGAAAAAAACTGCAAACTTGACATCTGGTTTTATATCGGAGTGCTCCAAATGGATGTCAATGTCTGGTCTCATAGCTTCTCAAGGCTTGCGTAAATCACTTACGAAAACATAGCAAAGCTAACTTTAGGTAGAAATAACCTAACAAATTAACTGGCATGCCAATTCCGAACTATCTTAGAAAGGTGAGTAGATTTGCTATTGACGTTATTGATACCCTTTATCCTAACATAGTCACATAACACACTCTCAAGTAAATAACTGACATTGCACTATGAATATTAGTGATGAGTGGTGCTGAGAACAAATCGAACAATAAAGAAGCGTTTACGCTTGACAGAAGGTAAGCAAGTGCATGCATCTCTTGGTCCCTAAAACGCCTGCATAAAAGCGAAGAAACAAATTATATGCAGATGTTGTGTTGGCGACCTACACAACGGTATGTATAGATGCACACCTCTCTAAATGAAACTTTTATAGGCCAGCATGGAGTTAGCAAGATATCCTTGTCAGAAGGCAGTCCCTCGGCGACTATTATTATATTTAATTTTCGTTAAATATTTGTGAAATTCGGTTAGTTTACCAGGTTTCTATTGTTACATAGTACACACAATATGCGGGCAGAAAAAAAAACATTTAACATTGCATCGATCGTCACCGGTATTCGAACTAATAAAGTTCAAAGAACTAATTGCTAAAACACTGTGATAATACTCACAGAATTTTCCTGCTTTTATAATTTTTTGGTTTTTTTAATAATACAAAAAACTTCCTATTCCGAATACGTAGTGCAAAACCTGTCTTCTTTATTTTTTTATTTTTTTTTTTTTAATTTTTTTATAATTTTATTTTTACAAGAAACCTACCCTAGGATCTGTGCGTTATATTTTGATTTTTTCTTTTTAATTTCTTTTTTATTTATTTATTTTTTTTCGCTTGGTTTATTTTTGATATTTTAAATTTGCCATCTACCTATTTTGAATATGTTCGCAATTTATTCTTCTTTTAACTTTTTGTATTGCAGCTCAGTACAATGGTATGTACCGCACGAGACTCTGAATAAAACTGATTACACTGAAGTTGTCACTACGAACCTTAACGACTCAAAACAGCTGCAAAGCCGAAGCCGCAGCTGAAGCCAATACCACAGACACAGACACAGACGAAGTCATGACCGAAGACAAGTCTAGATGCTTAGTTTCACAACAAATGACAAGACAGTAACGATTGGAAAGCCAATGCAGCCGTTTGAAATTAAGCCAAAAAAAAATCATTTGTTGAAAAAAAAAATTACGCAATTTCCCAAAAGAAAACTCATGCAATCTGCAAAATTCCAGGCATTGAGTGCTGAAGCTTGGTTTTGACGATAAGTGACAGTCCATAAATTATTTGCGCACGAACCATTAACTTATGTCTAAAGTTTTTTTAAGATCCTTGCTATAAGCCTATGACATCATTGTCCACATTAAACCGCATTTAAACTTCCCAGTAGGATTGCTGTTTAGGATTAATGCACCAACGCTGCGACATTTTGTTGTCCAGATGGTGTGTCATACATACATATTTGACCTAATAAGTTGGCTTGTGTAAAGCCAGTAAGTAATTAAATAAGTTTTCAAACCAATTTCATGCATGCCGATCATTTATAAAAACGCGCATACCACAATGGCGGATGGCAACACAAAAGTACTTGCGTTACTCATACGACGTGTGTGCCCTTTCTTATTATACTTATTCTTAGGACTCTTACTGATATAAATTATAACATTTTTTTTTTGTAATATTACTTTAGTTTTTGTAGTATGTATGGTTTTCAATTTAGAATAATTTTTTTAATATTATTGCTCCTCATTTGTTTTATTTTTTAAATAATTAATTGTTTTTACAAATTTTGATTATTTTTATGATTTTTAATATTATGCCTACGTCATAAAATTTCATTTAAACTTTTCATTAAAGTTATGACTGTTTTAGTTTTATAATTTGAGAATTATACCTAATATTAAGTGTTTTGTGTTAACCATTATTAACATTACTTGAATATAGTTGCTTTTATAATTATTTACTTTATTAATTATTTATAAATTAATAATTTGTTTGCCTAATATTTTTTTATTTAATTTTTTTTTAAAAGCCGGCTTATAGCCACACAAACCCACGCACCATGCTCTCATTCAACCCTTTTAATCACTTTCTTACTCTCGGTCACATTGTACACATGCACGTATACAAATCAGCTGTCGCTGACGACACAAAACATCGCATACAGCATGTTGTCAGCATTGGAATAATGGAACTACATGGAATCGGCGAACATCTGATGGCCGAAGAATATTTCGTCAGTCAAACGAAGCAGCAGGCAACACGCGAAAATGTATTTATTGATTTTCTGATGTTTCGCTGAAGCCTCTTTGGTTTACGGCTTTTGCTGCTTTTTCTTCGCCTACTTGCTGATTGTTTCTGTTCTTGTTGTTGTTGTTGTTGTTTGTTGTTGTTTGTGTAACCGGCTGTTTGCTGGCCATACGTGTATAAGAGTGGACGTGTGTGCGTCCGTCTACATGTACATATAGTCAGTACAACAGCTGTTCGTGAATTTTAGCCTTCGTATGTTCAACATCGTGTCAGCCATGCAGCCAGCTGTGCTCATACCGCTCACATGTACCCCGCACAACCACCGCGCTGCCCTCTTGACAAATGCACGCTTGGGCGTAAGCGGCTATGTCCACTTCGATTTTTCAATAATTATTTTATTTAGTTATTTTGTTTGTTCTTATTAATAAATATAAATTTTTATGAAACTTGACCCATTTTTTGACTCACCTGGTATAATCGATTTGGTTATATTTTGACTTCAATTGCTGTTATGGCTATTGATTAATTTGTTTTGTTATTGTTTAGCGGTTAACGCTTAATAATACTTTTTTTGCAATAATATTCTATGGATGGAGCAGCACAAAGCATTTCAATTAAACTTATTTTTTACGCAGCTTTCAGCACAAAAAGGAAGTAGTCTTCTTAGTTTTGTATTGTTTTTAATTTATTTGCTAGTAATTAATTTTGTTCACTTTTGTTAATACGAATATATCAGTACTTAGGCGCTAGTCACATAAATGGACACTTTTAGTAGTTGTTATGTTATTTTTTTTGAATAATCAATGTGGCATTTTTTTTGCAATTGAAATTGGAAGGAAAACAGGTAAGTGTTAGTTGATAACTTTTTTGGTTTTTTTTTTTTTTTTTTTTTTGTTTGCGTAAAAAAGCAAAATATTTTTTTTTACTATAGTTTGTTACTTTTCTTTAATTAAATTTAAAGCTGAATTCGAAATAAACTTTAGACGGATATTGATTTGTTTTTTTGTAAAACTGCTGTGTGTGTGCGATTAGTTCTTCGATTTTTTAAATTAGTTCTGCCTGTAGGTTATATTTTGCTTAATTGCTTTTAATACAATAATAATTGCTATTTCGATTTTTTATTATGGCGAAACTTTGCTAAATTACCGAACACTTTTGCTAAATCGTAATTTTGCTCAAAGAAAAAGTAATAGACAAATTTTTTGTATGCGTATGCGTTTTTTTTTTTTCCAGTTTAAAGCAAGAAAAAAGCCTGCGTATAATTTTTTCACAATTTTGTTTTTTTTTTTTTTGTTTAACGCTATGTGGCATAAATTTTTACACAAAATGTTTATTTTTTAATTGCTGTCTTTTTGGCGCACTGACAGGCTTGCTGGTTGGCTCATGGGCTGGTTATTTGCTTGTAGGCTGTTGGCTGTTGGCTGACTTTTTAACCTAATAACTGCAGCCACGCAGAGTCGTCGTTGTTGTTGCTGCTGCTGCTGCTGCTATTCGGCTGTTCTGCTGTTTTGCTGTTCTGTTTGTTGTTGTACTAGGCATAAAAATCAGCGACTCTTTCGCACGTTTCTTCGTAGCATTCGCCTGTACATTCGTCGTGTACATTCGTCGTGTATACGTTCGCCTGTTTCTTCTTGTTTAGTTCAATTACTCGCTCTTACGTATGGTTATAGCCCTGCCAGGCGTTTGTTTTTTGCTTTTGCGACTTCAATTCGTCGGTACGTCAGTTGTAATATCTTAGGGCAGGCAGGCAATTGGCTCTGATCGATTTGTTTGTCAATTGAACATTCTGCGGCCGTAACTGCCAACACAGTCCGTCAATTGTTGGCTGTCAGTTTGCGGAAATCAAGAATTACGCTGCGATGACTTAACTCTCGGGCATTTACTAAGGAATGCCGGTGTTGTCTTCTTTTCATACCCTTGTTATTGCTATTTCTCTATATTGTTTTGTTTTTATTTTGCTTTTATTTTTAAATGTATTTTTTTAAGCTTCCTTAAAAAAGCAAAGTTCGCTTTTACGCCTGTTTTTCTTTTTATTTGTTTATTCAATTCGAATTCGCTTCTTATCTAGTTAAAGCTGGCATTACGACAGTTGCTAATGCGCTCACCGTGCAAGAGTTGCCTTACATGGCTTGGGTTAGTTTTGTCTTTTCTTTTGAACGCAGGCAGGTGCGATAAATAATAATTATACAAGAGATTTGTTACGAAAGATAGCTACAGCTTTGGGAAACTCATTTACAAATTCATTGGAAAGCCATTTTTAGAATGCACTTCCTTTGAGGAACTCGAGCTGAGTCCCACGCAACTCTCCTAGCTCAGCATTCACGGATAAGCAGCGCTACAACGCTACTTCTTAACGAGCAACAGCTCGCTATCAAAAAATGTCTGTTGCGATCGCTGGAAACGCTGCATCATATTGTCAAAATTGCTGCCAACAGCTACTTGCGCTGTTTGGCCAAGATCTGGTGTGCTTTTGACATATCTCGTCGAAAAATGAATGGCACAAAGTTGGTACCATGCTGAGCATCTGTCCCATGGAGCCAAGCTGGCCCGCTGCACCCTGCTGCGCAAACTATGGTATATTGATTCTCTCTCTCTCTCTCTGTCGCATATAAGCATGCTACGCCAGTCTGCCTTTCATTGCATATTTTCGCTCTCTTCGGTATTTCTTTTAATAGAACGCGATGTTTTATATCGGCGACTGCTGATGCGACATTTGCTTCTACGCAGCATGACGCAAGCGCCAGCAAACATCTGTTCCGACACAAAGCCGAACGACAAACAGCTGATGGTTGCGGCGCTGCCCACTGCTGGAAGCAGAGTAAATTCAAACCACGAAATACACGAAAATACATACGAACTCTTACTGAATAAAAAAAATATAACATATATTTAATTCTTCAGCTGCGCTAAATGATTAACGTATATGTATGGGGGCGTGGTCCTGGTTTTGGTTCTATTTCTGGTCCTGGTCAGTGTGCGATGGGCGTGTTTGTATAATTATGCACTAAATTGATGCCCATAGAGCTTGAGCTCAGAGGGCTGATCAAGTGTATTAAAGAGCATGCGGCTATGCAAGCTCAATATGCCATTCAGATACTCCGACGGGAGTCGCTTCGTCTTTTCATTGCCCATGTTTGAGTTTTTTTGCTGCTGCAGCGACTGCTTTTTGGAAATATGCTCTGGCTTTAGCGGCGATAACAACACATTGCTGCAGCTGCTCAAGATCAGCAGAGTTAACAGTAGACACTTTACTATAGTCACCGACATTTGTGCAGTCCTCACATGCCACCAAATAATTGCTCTTGTATTGTAGTTAGTTTTTCTTCGCTTACGGTTTTTTTTTCGGTTTCTTTTTTCTGCCTTCTGTAAGATGAGATTTGAAACCTTACGAAATGTTTTCGTTTATGAGGAAAACTTTATAGTTTTACGTAAATAATTTCATACAGATTTATTTATATATACACGCTTACTTAGATTTCATAAGTTTGTCGTATGTTTACGACGTGTGAAGTGGGGCGCATAAGGCTCAGTGAGAGACAGGCGTCCCACGTATATCCTGGCAGCAAACTATTGAAATGTAATAAATACTCATAGCGCCAACGGTAAGCCCCTACGCTTTCTGCCCCTGCCCGTCGTGTGCTTTCGTGTCCGACTGAATACCGTTAGCGCGTATGCAATACTTGCATGGTTTCAGCACACCTGCATCGCGTGCCGTGCCATGCCATGACGTTGCCATATGCTTTTTCGCTTGCACGCAAATGCATTGAGCCGAAATGTTCTATTTTATTATGGGCCATAAAAGTTGCTATGACTTGTTTTTGTTGTTGTACGACAAATATGCAACACACAACAAAAGGCAACTAAAATGTGGCAAGCAGAATTTATTAGCGGCAGACTCAAATAAAACGATAAGATCTACACGTGAAACGGTGTTCGCCATGCCATGCCATGCCGTGCCAGGAAAGCTTGTGCTAAGTGGCGAGCGGGGGCAACATGAGCACTCGGACTATGGATACAATACGACGACGCAGTGCTTATAATAGCAATTTATATTGTTGTAGTTGTTGTTATTATTGCTATTACCTGAATATTGCTGCTGTTTGTATGCCTTTTGTAGCAGCCGCCTCTGCTTATGCAATGATAATGATTTTTTATTATTTTGTACACAAGCTGCCTAACGATCCCCCTCTAGCGGCTAGCCCGCCTGTTGCCACAAAAATATATATAAAAGCGCACAATAATTCAAAGCAATGTTTGCCAATAATCACAATTGTGTGATACTATAGAGTTGCACAAATTCCGCATCCCAGCGGACATTCACAATGTCCTTACTTATTCTAACACACACGCTAAGCCAAAAAATTCTTAGAATTTAAGCATATTTCTGGTATACAGCCGTCCGCCTCCGTGATACAGTTTAAGTGTGTTCAACTCTAATAGGACGATTTGAACCCCGATTACGGTCCTCTGTCGGCTTTCTTAATGGAAGTACTTTTCTTTTTCTGATAGTCCTTTGATAGATTTCTTTTAGTCTAAACAATTAGGGGTCAGCTTTTCAGTCTTTCCTGGGCGCCAGGTCACCAAGAAGAAAATTGTATTGTAGATAGTTCGGCCTTGGAGCCTTGAACCGTAAAGCAGACAAAAGTTCGCTGACGGTGAGTGTTGGCTTAAGAGAGGTTTCTCTGTATTACATTTGCAACTTATGTGCCAATTTGAAGGACAACAGAAGGACGATTTATCAGCGCACATTTTATTTAAAACATTAGGGGCTGACGTTTCTGGCATTTCATGTGCAGCCTTGTTTTGTTCGCCAACCGTTAGTAGCTTCATTAATGATGAAATGTGATTGTGACTGCCTTAACAAAGTCTGTAGCCCAACGTGCGTAAGTACCAGGGAAGGGTTGACATTTTATGTCTGCTCCGCTTCATGCTCCAGTTCACTCCAAAAAGAACAATACGCTATGGTATTTTTATTTCTTCGTTAAAGCTTGTGGTTTACTTAAATGTTATGTGAATTTTTATATTTAGAAATAAAAAAAAAAAATTAAAAAATGTATACTGTCGAAATGTACGAATTTCCACTGAGAAAATAAGTCAAAAAATTGCAAATATACTATCGGAGTATAAATCGGTGAAAATTAAAAAAAAAAACTCCGAGTCCCTGGTAAGAAACGTATAAGTAATGTAATACTTGTGGATTTTTATTTTATTTTATTTTTTTTGTGTTCCTTTTCATTTCATTTATTATTTGCATTTTCGTTGCTTTATTGTGTCTCGCATACCAAGCAAAACAACAAAAAAAAGCGACCAGCAAAATTGTGCAGAGGATTAAATAAAAACCACAAAGAGAGTAGAGAACAAAGCGTCAGCGGCAAGTCTTTAAACTAACGACGTTTTATTAATTAGCGGCTGTGCTGTCAGACCGGTGCTGATTGCGCCTACAGCGTAGAGACATAATGACATTAGGCAATGCATAGTTGGCTTTTTTTCTTGTGTGAATTTGGCAAGGGGTAACCCCTTAATTAAGCTGCGCAGGCAAGCCTTATACGGCAATGCTGACGAGCAGAAGTAAATCAAATGTCAAATACACAAAACGCAGCCGAATTTACCAACTGAAATTATAAGCACAAATAGCAACACATATATGTAGGTAATATAAGTATGTATGAGTATGATTATGTATATATGCGTCCTTGTATACATGCATGTATATAATGTATTTATATTACATATGTATATGTATATTTAGATTTCATTATTTATGGCCAGGCTTTTGAACGCAGGACTTTGGTCCGTGTTATAGGCGAAATCGCAACTAGTATGTGGCAGCAGGCGTTGCGGTCGATAGACAAGTTTGCTTACTTATTTGCAGTCATGTTTAATCGAAATAAATTGCGTGGCCAAATGTCAAAGGCACAAACAATACAATAAATAGGCCGCCGAAACCAAAAAAGTACCAGCACAATTTTTTTTTTTTTTATTTTTTTCTTTATTCTTTTTTATGTTTATCTTTATTTAAGATTATATTTACAGATTGACAATGACCTTAGAAAAAAAATTGTATTTTTGTAATGAAAGCCATTACTACACAGACTGATACATGTAAACTTTGTTGGTTGGTTAGTTTACGTAGTTGCTTCCGATACCAGCAAACTTAAGACAAAGAGTAGGCCCATTATGATACCATAAGATCTCCGCAGGAAACTCCTCCTACAACTTTGGTTTCTTGCCTCACCAATCTGGCCAGGTTTGCTTCGGAAGTGAACAGTAATGGTCAGCGTTACCTTGGCTGTTCTAAGTGTGAACGTAACGAATTCCTATAAGAACTCTATAAACAGTTATCGGCTGCGTGGTACCTCTCCAGGTCAAACTATATGGTCTATTATTTCTCTGTTGTTGAGTCATCAATGTCGACTTTGAAGCATTTACAAAGGCAGCTTATATACCCAATGAATGCTAAAGGCAGTTTTAGATAGATGCAGACATCTTAACTTACGAAATTGCAATCTCTTATTGAATTATATTTGTATATGCTACATTCCTTTTCTTTGCTCAATCAGACAATCGCTTGCCAAACAGTTGATGGTGACAGTTTTTGGAAATAGATGATAACAGCTACACTTTTAAAAAGGACTTTAAGCAAGATTGTGTGAAACTGATTCTAAGGCATTCAGTCTAATAATCCAACAAATACGTTTAATTTTAATATTACGGTACTTAAGTAGAAACGTGAACGTAAGCAGACACGGAAATAGCAGTAAACCTAAGCAAATAACTGTAAATCAACAAAATTTTAGCGAATTCGCAATTGCGCGTGCTTTGTCAAACATTAATAACAGCCAGCACCCCCCTTCGCAGCAAACGGTGTAGCTAATTAAAGTAGAACTACCTGAAACCTTAAGCCGAATGCGATTTTATTATTTGGGACTTTTTCTTATTACACAACAAACATTAGCACACAAAAATATGGCAAGAACAAAAAAAATTGCGTATACGACTGCGTGTATGAGTGTAGTATGAAGTAAAGCAAGCAAACAAATGCGATTTAAGTCAATTCAGTTCAGACCATGGCAATTGTGCCCAAAAACGCACGCCAAGCAGCGTCGAGCCACCATGTCTGGCGCCATTTTGCTTTGCATTTCACTATGTCACAACTGACGTCACTTGCGCACTTGACTAGGGGGGGTGGGGTGGGCGGCAGTGGTATAAATCTAAAAGATTTTGGCATAAAGAAAAAAAGCAAAAAAGCAAAGCAGAAATTTCATTAAATTTATTTATGGGATCTGCTAAGAAATTAGCACACTTTGCTTACACTTACGCTATGAAATAAATTCCAAACAAGAAACAAACAAAAATAAAGCAGCAGAAAAACTAAAAGGCAAAAGCAAAGTTAAGTGTAAGCAAAGGATATATAAATCTGCCATGCGTGGCAAATTCTTTCTTTTTCTTTTTTTTAGTTTTGTTTTTTTTTTTTTTTTTTTATATTTTACAACATGACATTTTTTTTTTAGTGTTACTACTTTGCTTAAGTTTTCTTTTTCGTTTCTTTTTTTTTTGTTTCGTGTTTTTTATTTTGGTTAGTTATGCCAAACTGGCTTAGATGCAGCTCATCGCAACTGTTGAGCTATGCAGCACCGCTGTGCTGCAAGCTACTCGGCTGTCGGCAATGTCATTTAACGAAGCAATTAGTTAGTATTAATGCTGTCGCTACGCAAAGCTTAATGAGGCCAAAAGCCGCCTGCGTGCACAGTTAAAACGTGTATAAAAATAAATGGCAACCAGCTGAACGTAGTGCCGGCGGCAAACAGGGAAGCGACACACCATACGCCATTAAAACCCAAAAAAATGTTTTTTCGTAGAAAATAAACGCAACGCAACACAATATAAGGTAAATATGGGTGCAGCGATGTTGGTAACGTTGGCGACGTTGGCTTTGGTTAAATGTTTTACACACTTACAGGCTACAAATGGCAATGTATATGACCTTGAAATTTATAACTTAATATGTCGGCAACAACAGTAACAACAATAACAGTACAATTGCGCAAACAAAAGCAATCAACAACAACAGCAACGCAACTCAATACTAAGCTCAAACTCTTTTAAGTGTCGTGTCACAACTCGTCGCGGCTCAACTTGACTCAGCTCGACTCAACTTTGCTGTTTCTGTTTCTGTTTCTGTTCATTTATTTTTTTTTTTCTTTTTTGTTCTTTTTTATTTTTGTGCGCCTCTCAACTGAGCTTAGCTGAGCTAAGTAGCACAGCAATGGCACACCTAAAAGTATGCAGCGTTATTTTAACGACGCAATTTCTTTCTTTAACGACACCAACAAATGCGTCGTCAACGGCAGGCAGCAGCATACGACCCGCGGCATGCGACCGACAGTGCTGCTGATAAAAATAACACGCGCCGCAATACAAGACATGTGAAATATTAAAAACAATAAAAAACAGACAACGACCAACAACAACAACAGCAACAAAAACACAAACTATAAAAATGGACTATATTAAATAAACTTTGTTGCACACACAAATGTGCTCGCATGTGTGTGTGTTTATATGTGTATATATGTGAGTATCAGAAATAAAATCAAGAATAATTGCCTAAGCAGTTGCACGCACCGCATGCCGCTGCCGACGTAAAGTTCTGGCATTAACATAAACACATGTACATATGTAGATTGAATTGAGTAAGGTCAGTACAGCTTTTTGGCTAATAGAGCCACTTTATAGTTTGATTTTCTTTGGCTTTCTTTGGCGAACTGAACCGCGTCTTCGGCCTGCGGATTGGCAGTTCCAGCTCAGCAGTACTTGGTATAGACCAAACAGAGCGCAGCATACAACTTCAGCATTAGGCAGGCCCTGCACAGCCAGCAGGAGCCACTTTGCATAAGACAAAAGAAATCCAGTCAAGGATGCTTAAGAGACATTGATATGAGTTAAGTCCAACAAGAAAATCCCACAAATCTTGGAAACTTCATTAATCGTCGGATAGCAGCTTTAAGTTTGACAAGAATTGGAAGCAATTAACATTTTCCGCTAAGTCTTCTGTCTCGCTTAATCTCAATCAAGCATGATCAGAAAATTGTTTATCTTGTTTTTTTTTTTTTTTTTCTTTTTCTACTTTGTGCGCTTAGATAAGCTATAGACACTGTCTTAGAATGCTTGAGCGTCAGATTGCGAAAATGGCTTACAGAAAAATCTTTTTTTATTTCATTTATATTTTTTAGCATTTAGTAGAAGAACTCTGCTGCTACTTTGTAAAAGAAAAAAAAGCCGTGACAAAGCTCATGTAAGTAGTTTTTCGCTTTACACTGCACTCACAAACCGGACTTTGACTTTAAGCAACAGTAATACAGTAAACTCGCACTGATATGCAGTTGTCCTTGTTTTTACATTGTTTTGTAGTTGTTTTTGTTGTTATAGTTGTAGTTGGTTTTTGTTGGCATGGCATGGCACAAGCAAATCGATTGACAAAGCAAGTAAGCAAGTACATAAGAAGCAGCAAAGCGAAGTAGTCGGGAGCAAGCAAACAAAACGCAAATGAAATAAAACTCCGATAAAATGAAAAAATAAAAAAAATAAATGTAAGAAATGAAAAAAGCGGAAGCCGGGCACACCAAGTGAAATGCCAACCGATTTGAGTGTTAAACGGAAGTGGTACATGCAACAACGCCACTGCCGCGCGTGCCATGTTTGTCGTTTTTGGTTTCTTGTTGTTCGGCCCTTTTTTTGATTTTGTGGCTTTTTTGCTGTTCATCGGCGTCAGTCTTGGTTAAGTGTGTTCCTTTTTTGTCGTTACTCATTGCCTTTGCTTTTGCCTGCGACTCGCGTTCACCTTTTCACACTTGACCCCAGCCACGCTGCCCGAGTGTTTCCGGTTTGCCGTTCTTGGCCAACAGACAGCTGCTTGCGGCTTTATGTATATAAATATATACATATATACATGTTTGTATGTATATATATGTATATACATTACTGCATTTATATGGCTTTCATTTTACGCTAAAAGTGGCTTCTTGTCGTCGTTGTTTATTTGTTGTTGTTGTTATTATTATTATTGTTGTTGTAGAAGGCTTCTTTTTTCATTCTCTGCTCTGTACAACTAAATACCTTTGACAAGTGGCAACTTAAATTTAAGCGTTTTAAATGAGCACAATATCAGACAAGTTTGTTTGCCTTTATTTATTTATTCTGTGCTTTGTGCTTTGCCTTCAATATTCACTTGTTCATACTATGTAGTTTACATTTTACATTTGCCACTGTAGTCAGCTACTATGGACTGCCATGCGGGTTGGGTTAAGCTAAGTTTAGTCCTGCCGTCAGTGTGCCCTGCTGTTTTATGCACTCAACGGCTTGCTCGGTAGCTGCTGCTGCTGCTGCTGCTGCTGCTGCTTGAAAATATTTTGGTAACAGCGACGCAACGTGGCATAATGTTACTTAAGTGCTTTTTGAAATGATAAAGTCAAAAGTATTTGCATAAGGAATCAACAAAACTTGTTCAATTGCAATAGAAAATAAAATCACCAAGCAAAACAGTAGCTGATCCTCTTGATGAAGGTAAAGGTTTGCTTTTCAGCTTGTTATATCTACATGTACAAATATTTATGTATCGATTTTTTTTTTACTCTTTATTGCTTTAGTGATGAAACCTTTCTTTTTATACAATAATATTAATACTATATTCAATGCAATTTAGTGTTACATATATTATAATATATAATGCTACTACGATTATAAATGCTAATGGTTACAGTTTTCAATGGGACTCCAAATCAAATGCTCAAGACTTTGTACATATAATATATGTATAATAAAAGCTGTTAAAGCAAAAATATAAAATGTTTACGTACCGAAGGAAATATTTAAAGCTTAGCGCACGCAAGTGACTTTGCTACATCGACCGCACGTACCGAGCATACCAAGTCGACCGGTCCCGTAGCCTTGCTTAATGCCCTGCACAGCCGCAGGCAATAAAGCTGCAGCTGGGGCGATAAAAATCCTGCTTCTATTACTGTAACATTGCAGAGCAGCAGGCATCTGCACGCAAAAATAACTTTGCCAACCATGGTGAGTCATATTAGACCAAACACAGCGACAATGATTGCCTGTAAAATTGCTATAAAGTTAGCATGTAACAGGGAGGAAATGAACCATGCGTCCATGCGTAAGTTGGGCGGTAAATGCGTGTGTCTGTCTATAGCTTCTTCTTCGTACTAATTGAATAACCTCTTTTACAAATAAATCGCGTACCACATGCAAGCAATCATTCACTTATGACATTTTATGTCTGTGTATATACGATTTATATAAAATGTATGCGAGCTAATTACATCGCAACTTATTCAGATCTATCTCTGTTAACTAATGATGGTAGATGCCTGCCACAAGTTGAATTTCTTGCTGAAACGCAAGAATACCAAAATTCTTCCAAATTATAATTACAGAAGTGGAAAGTGGATTTAGATGCAAAAAAACAAATCTCATACTTATACGTAATAATTCTTTTGAAAAGCAAAGTTTACGATAAACCATCGTGAGATGGTCGCACACTAACTGTTATGGTAATGTAAAGTGCGTCGTCAAGGCACAATTCAAAGCAGATGCCATTAGACACATGAATCTATATATCTATACCTACTTACATTTACCATATACATACATATTTGCCCTTAAATAAAACGTTGTGCATTTTCTTTGCCTAGTGGACTTGAAACATCTTATCTGTTTGCTAATCGCTTTAGCATTCTGTGTAGTCTGGATGTACATTTGTATGTTCGTATGTATGATAATATACACATGTGTAAGTACAACCCTCAATAGATTTTCGGTTTTGGATTTTGTTTTCTTTTTTTTTCCATTTTGTTTGCAGATTTTTTTGCAGTATTTCGCGTTGACGTTTTTATGCTTTATCAGCGACATGGAAGCAACCTCACGTTGAAGAGAGTTGGGGTTTGCCTTTTATTCAACCGGTTACAGCCGTTTATGCATACATAAATCAATCAGCGTATGTACATGCATGGGTACGTAAGCACGTGCATGCCAACCGCAGTCAATTTCCGCGCGGCTTTGTAAGCAGTCTGTTTACTCAGCTTAGCAAATAGCTATACACACTGTTGTACTGTACTGCATAAAATTTAATCAAAAAGCCATTCAACAGTCATGCGAATAAATGGAATTATGCCTAAGCCAAAATGGATATTACACAAGCGAATCTAATCCAGTCCAAGCCGGCATAGCTTATTAGCTGCTACGCTTTTATTATTGTTGTTGTTCTTGTCGAGCATCCTGAGTAGACCGACTAAAGGCTTATGGCCTTAGTGAGCACAATTATAGAGTATCCTTTGGCTAGCTGCATGTTGCAGTAAGAATTTCATATACGATTTAAATTCAATTGTCGATGAAGCGCAATGCCTCAGTGCCAAAATCGAATCGACTGCAACGAGTTAAGTCACAGCTGCACTCGTACACAGGCAATTGGTATGGCATGCAGATTATCAATATGGTCTAAGAAAACAACAAGAAAGCTGGCTAAACGTTTGAATATGTTTATTTTTACACTCTCTCGTCAACACATTGCCAGCACAGTGAAGCGACCTATTAACGAATAGTGAGCATTAGCTATTTGACGTTCAATATAATTAATAATATTAAGTATACGTGCATGTATTTTAATTTTAGTAAATATATAAATTAAACCTATACCAAACACGCACTTGACTTATAACTTAGGCAGGCTGACAAAATATCTATCAACTCAAATGCTCAGATACTCAAATATTGGCAGTTGTTCAAACTTTTGTAGCATCCGCTGTTTTACCGCATTATTATGAATGTTGCATTGCCGTCACGGCCTCACATAGAGCTTTAGATATGAAGGCTATTTGCCTAGAAAACTATAACTTGCGGCATACCATGACGAAAAACCCAGCCAAACAGTAACCAAAAAAATTGATTTCACACTTTACTTTAAAACAACATCCCATGGCACAGTCAACTTACCTTGGTGGAGTCTACTGTAGCTAGAATTTGAGCGCAATCATGCTTGCAAATGGATTGGCAACTGCAATAACCAAACTGATTGAAAATATAAAATACCATCTGGAACGAAGAAATTCAATAAAAACCTTGCCTTTGCCTCGACAAATTTTTTGCTTTTTTTCACCGTTTTGTAGCTTTTTCTATTTTCCGTTTCAATTTCGTGGATGACATTTCGTCTGCCTTTTTTCACCTGCCCGCTTATTGTCAACAGAACTTGCTGACGACGCGAAAAATTGTGTTTTAGTTATTTACGGAAATTTGCAGCAGCTAAACAACTACAGCATATGAAGTCACACAATATGCATATGTATCTAAGTATTATTTAGTAAGCATGTGCATGTGTACGAGTATATGTATATAAGCAGGCATACAGTAGAATTGGCTTAGCTGCTCCGATAGATAGCAGTCTCGGACAGATAGGTGCATTCAATTTACTTTTGGCTGCACTTAAATCCAATTTTGTAAGAAATAATTTACGTTAGCTGCATTTTTGATATAAGTGCCTCCTATGGGCAGTATTTTTCTTCTTTTTATAAGGAAACAATTAGATTTAGCTGCGCCACCTAGGAAAAATTATCAGAATTTTTACTATTCATTGAGAATACATACATACATAAATAATTATTCTAATCGAAATAAAAAATAAATTTCACAGCATAAATTTCTATCTAGCTAACTTTTATGAACACACAAATCCAATTATATATATTTTATAATTTTTTTTTCTAAATCTCTTTATTTGCTATCTGTCATATTAGGGTTTTTATTTTTTAATAATAAGTAAAACTTACGAAATAATGATGTTGAAATAAATTCATAACAGCAGTGAAGATGCAATATAGTTGCAAATTTATAATTCGATTGGATTTCGCTTATAGAAAATTGTTTCAGTTAAGTTCGAATAAAACTCATGTGATTTCGAAAACCGGGACACTCACAGGAATAACTTCTTACCAAAAAAATCTTGTGAAAATGAAAGTGGACCCAATGTGGAAACTGTAGACCGATCTTATGATTATATCATAAGCCCGCCAACTTAGCTAACAACAAATGATAGTGTATTTTATTTTACAATTGAATAGTCGATGTAGAAAACGTTTGGGACTAATACTTACAAAACAATGCACTTAGGCAAGCGACAGCCTGATTACCATAAAAGTGACCAACATAAAAGAAAAACTTTGACAACATCAGCAGTTAGTACGCAACAACAATATCTAAGTACGGTATTTAAGTAATGTGTTTCCAACGCGCAAAAACTGCAGCAATCAATTATTTAACTTGGATACAAGAAAAAAAAAAAACAACAAAAACGAAAATCAAAAACAACAATAAACAACTTAACTGCATTGCAATTGCAATAATAATAACAACAACAACAAGCCAAACGCAGCACAGCGTATTGCAAGAATTTTTCGGCTTTGTTTGCCAAATGTAGTAATTGACAACAACAAAACGAGGCCGACTATTATTGCTTGAAGCAAACGGCGTCACTAACCATTACACAACGCCCATACACATGCGAACGCGTTCAAACACATTTGTGTGCACATTTGCCACAGCGTCGCCGCTGCCCTTGCCGCTGCCCTTGTCGCTCATGCACTTGTGCTCTGTCTTTCTTTCTTGCTCGCTGTGTTGTTGAAATGCTTTGCGGTTGTTTGCCGGCGTGTCTTTTGCGAAATTCCTAACTAGCAGTACAACAACAACAACAACAACCACATTGACAAAAACATCAATAAGAAATGAATCACATAAAATAGTACAATTTATTGGCAATATGCCTTACTTCTTAATATAACTTTTTTGCTCCTTTATCTTTTTTTGTTTGTTTCTGTCTTATCCTTTTTTTTTTTGTTGTTCAACTTGTTGTTGCTTTGCCAAACTGTGATGCGGCTTTTGTGTTTGCTACTCGTTGTGGATCGCCATTTTTTAGCTCAGCAAAACTACTCAAATTTTTTCGCCATTAAACTTGAAAAACTCTTATTTAGTTTCTGTAGCACTTTTGGATTTTTTTTCTCTTATTACTTATGATTACTTCTTTTTGTTTATAAGTTTTAGTTCATTCTGCATCCTAGACGTTTGCAGCCAGACACTTAAAAGCTCATCGCATGCTAGCCGCCAAAGCCCAGATAACGAGTAAGTTATGCTGACATAGTAAAACATCCTTAAAGCATCGATGTATTGAGTTTTGTCGATGGAGTACACATCTATTTCTCGGCCCTCGGCAGTGGCTTGCCTTAACATAAGACCAAAACACGTCTCTAAGGAATTCATTACATTCATGCATTCCTCTTAAAGATTTAGCTTATGGATGGGGGGAAACAATAGATTGAGTTAATCATATAGATACCAACATTGTAACGTTGGCGGGTGACTTCCTTAGCTTAACAGTTAAACACGTTCGCAGTGATTGGCTCATAGCTCGCAGCAATGTCACTAGAAACGTCCTTTGCCTCTTCCATTAGTTGTTGCTGCCATGCACAGTTCGCAGCCGCAAGTTGCACTCCTATGGAATTAAAAGCTTTGCACATTTGAAACATCATCGCAATGCAGGGAATGCATGTGTGCAAATGCTGCCCAGCAACAAACCCTTGTGCTTGCTATTTTACAATCATGCGAGTGCATACCACATGCCACTAGTAGCTAGTCTCCGGCGAACTCTTCGAGCTAATAAATTTTTTTATACATTTTCAATGATTTTTATTTGCTTGCATGTATTATGCTGACAAGTGAACATGGTTAAAGAGCAGGCATTTATAAAATGTTTTCTCGACACCACGAAGTATGCAATATCATTTATGTAAATATAGTTACATATGTATGCAGCAAAATCTCCCATAACGAACATCTTCCATAACCGGATAGCTCCTATTACCAGACATTTTCGCTGTATATATAAATATTATATGACTTTGAAATCGTAAGCACTATTTTTCCTGCAAGCCAAAGTCATATAACATTGGTCTTTAGGTCATACTCCGGAAACCGATGTTTAACGTATGCACAATCTACCCCTTTACACATTGTACTTTCATCGAGCTCACATTCCGCTTATATAACTTTTTAGATGGACCGCTGCAATATGTCTTTAAATTTAGGAATACCTGACAGAGTTAAGATTTTAATTTTGATAAATTATAAAAAAGCCTCTCTTAAGCCAAATTTTAAGGTATACATCTGTTGGTCAACACCTGTAACTATTTGAAGTAACTGGCGATGTAACCAACAACGCCTTATTATGGTGTGACAATGGGCCATTTGTGTTCAAGTTCCGGCTAACGTATAAGCAGGCACTAACCTCACTCAATTAAAGTATGGCCAGCGGCATGTTTGAAAATCGATACGGGCACGGTTTACGGCAAGGTTTGATATGTATGTCGATCTTAGTGGCTGAAAGAGTTTTGCCGTCTGTCGTTCGCATAACTAACAAAGCATTTATTATAATTAACTTAATTATAGTGCATAGAGTGTGGCATATTAAAGAAAAGTAAATATGGTTCTGACCTATACGTGTATGGAAAATAAGTTTTTCCATTTTAATTATTGAAACAACAAAATTTAAAAAACAAGAGAGGTATAAACGTAAAACAAGCGGAACTAACTTGGCAATTTTTACTAAGCCAACAAACACAACAATACATGCAAAAAAAAATTCTTTGTAAAATTCAATTTGCAGTTTTAAAGCCGATGTTTTTTTATTATTATTAATATATTGCATACTTTTGAACGCACAACATACCTAAACATAGAACAACGGGGCGTGGCGACATTTACTAAATAAGTAGCTAGTAAAAAACAAAAAAAGTGTTGATACTAATATAAAACCAAAGCTACACAGCTTTAAAGGCACACGACACATTCTTGGCCACTTTAAAAACAGCCAACACGCTCCTACTGCCGCATCATGCTCTGCGCACCGCCCACAGCTGTAGCCAGCTTTTGCCACAAAAAGCTTATGTCTTTCCAATGCTACCATGTTACAGGTCGAATATCGGAAAAAAAATAAACTTGTTATGCCTATGGATTGGAAGAGTCTTCGGACCAAATTAGGTGGTTTTTGCTCTAAGCAAACCTGAGGTTATCCTCAGGATAACCTCATATGAGGATGAATTATTGTTTTCCCGAACAACAACAACAAGAAGAAGATGCCATTTGAAAGAAATCCGCTAAATCACCTATAGGATAGGATAGCATACGAATTCTTCACCAAAGTTCGCTCGTGCGAACTTTGATGCATGCGCTGGCGCGGGCACGCGTATGTAACTGGACATAGTGCCAGCAGCAAGCAAGCCATTAAAAAAAGAAAATAAAAATTATAAAAAAAGGATGAACACGCTTCCACATGGAATTGGCATGTATTCAAATTGTTGGCAATGGAAACCCGTTTGGAATGCCGCATGCCGCATGTTGAATCCAAAAAGCTCTCAACGGCGACAACACTGCCAGCCTTGGAATAAAGCACAACACTTGTGCTTGCTATTTGCTGCCTCTCCTTTAAGGCTAATAAAAAAAACAAAATCACAAAAGCTAAAAGAAACACGGGCTTACAAAAAAAGAAAGGAAAACTTCAACAAAACGCCGGCAAGGCACAATTGCAATACAATGTGCGAGAGTAAGACAAGTATAGGCGCAGCTTTATGACTGCATTAGCTTTTTCGGTTTGTTTTGTTGTTGCTTTATTGCTTTGCTTAATTTTAAGTTTTTAGTTTTGCTTCTGTTTTTTTGATTTTTGTTACTGTTTTTGGAAGTCTGCACGAAGTCATAATCGGTTTTATTTTCATTAAACACGAAGCATGACATAATATTCCGCGTTGTGACAGTTGTTTTTGTGTTTGCTGCAATAGTTGTTGCTATGCGCGATACCGACTTGCCAGCACACTGTCACTGCCCGTTGCTACCCGACATTGCAGTCTTGATAACCCAACACAAGAAACATCGCTATACAACGTGGCAACGGCATTTTGTTTTATATGTACACATGTATAGTATGTACATACATATATAGGTACACAATTCAAGTTACATATGTATTTAAAATATTGCTAAGTTATTAAAAGGGTTAAGCTATTTATAGCTGCATATCTACACACATAGATACACACATATAATACATATAAAAATTCTTTTTTTTCTGTGTGTCGCTTGGCATTATAGCGGCCATTTACTCGGTCACTTAATTATGTAGAGTAGAATAACGTAAATAAAGTGCATGCATGAATCAAACCGAAACTTATTTACAAAATTCAGCAGTAAATGTTTCATTTACATACTTCTTATTTAACCGTTTCATCTTTTTACTTTAAAACTACATAATTAATTTATCTATTATGGTAGCCTAATTCTTTTTTAACAAGTCCCTCTCAAATTGTGATTTACCTTTGCGTAGTGCTCAATTGTTGCATATTACCGAAAAGACTATCTTTGTGCTTCAAATTGATCAGATACATGGTATGTATAAGCAATTTTAAGACAATGGGAACTGCGAACTCTATTCCCATTCTACAGCCCTACAGTAGTGAACAACGCAAAATCCTGTTTTTCTTATGCCAGCACAGATATACTATACCCTGACTACTTTCTTCCTAACCTAATCCCCTCGCTCCCCTAGCACACAACACGCAACAACCAGTGTGACAAAATGTCAAAGGCATAAACATAAATTCTTCATATAATAAACAAAGTCGAAAGTGAAGCAAACAAAAACGGCGACAAGCCACACTGACTACGAATTTAAATTCGACATGACGCGCTGCTATTTATGTGCATACATATGTATGTTTGCATGAACATATGTAAATTTGTGGCTACGGCATTGGAGACACATTGGAGCACCACATTACGTTGTCGGTACCGGCACGTATTGTCTGTCTTCGTTAAACAACAAGTCAACGTCATTGCCACTTAGTACAAGAGTTGTTGGCCAGAGTTGACGGCAAGTGCAGTGTGCCGACATTTCACTTAAACTGTTCAACTTTTGAATGCCAGTTATTACATTTTCTCTTATACGATTGTTGTTGCTTGGGTTGCCCTCAAGACTGCCGCATTGCAGTTCGTCGTTTGCGCCGAGATTCATAGTGTAAGTACAATTTTAAGTTTGGAAGACAACAAAAACTATGCGTGCCCACTTCCTTTGGCTTGATAGTTTGCAAATAAGCTGCCGTGCAGTTTTTTTTTTTTTTTTTTGTTTTGGCGCGTTGCAGTGCTCCGTGAATATCTTTCATGGCTTCCTGTATCCCAACGGATTTGATAATGTGCTGCTACTGTTATAGTTGCAGCTGTACATCTCGTTAGAATTCTCCTCAAGTAGCTGCTGCTGTTAATAATTTTGGCCGTGATGCTGCTTTTGTTGTTCAAACGCGATAACATCAACGTCTGCTAAATCGCTAATCAAACCATCTAAACAATCGCTAACCAACACTAAACACTCGCTAGGCACAATCACTTAGGTGACGTTTTACTGCTAATCACAACCAACCGACGCATTGTATTTTGGTCTAAAGAATGACCACTAGCACGCTCGTGTAGAATTTTCCATACTGAAAACTCTTAAGCATTTAAGTACCCCTTATTTTTCCTCGTCTTATAATTTACCACCAGTTCTTCGTCGAACTATTAAATTATTATTTTGTTCTTGTTATCAAGTTCTTACCGCTCAGTGAGTGCTGCAGCTTGAAGGGAATAGTAATATAGAGCGGAATACGCTGTGCGCCTGGCAAAACTGGGGCATTTTATTGTACCAACAAAACAAATACACACATGTATGCATATAAGTATATATGTACGCATGTTGGTACGCTCGCTACATTTTGTATTATACACAAAAACATATGTACATCCATATGTGCAGATATACATTTAATCTCTGTATGTGCCGCTTAATTGTAACGAAGAGCGGCGAGAGAAATAAAAATTGCATAAAGAGGAGAAGCACTGACAAAGCATTTTGGATGTATTGTTGCATACACGAAAGCGATTTTTTAGTTATTGTTGTTGTTATTATTGCCGCTGAGTTCAAACCTGTGGTCCACCGAGACAATTTGCAACAACAAATCATATGTTGTCTCGGATTTTGCTCATACATCGTTGACATTTAAAATTGTGTCGTATTCGTTTCTGGTTTTTTCAATCTTCCACAAATGCATAATTAGGTCGCTACTGGGCCTGCATACTGCTGTGCGCCTGCTAAAACAACTAGAGCAAGTTCCTAGAATGTTCATTCCAATGAATATAATTTTTAAAAATAGTCGTAAACAATGTTCATAACGGGTCTGCGTCTCCGACAAAAGTAGTCGAAGCTGAAAACAGCGGCAGTTCCGCAATCAGACGCAAACGTCGACCATTGAATTCGTAGAATTCACCCGAAAGTATCAGGCGCACATCAAACGACAAGACGCAATTTCGACGAGAAACAATTTTCACTAAAACGGCGTTGCCAGATTAACACATAAGTATTACTCAAAATGTAACGAATACGCTATGAAACAGTGCCGCACGTTTATATAGCAAATTATTACATTTTTATATTATTTACGCACTTTGTATATACAAATTTCATTCGTTTTGCAATCAAATAAGTGTAGGCGACAAAAAACATAACAGCCCGTCGACAGAAACGCGATCTGGCAGCAATTAACATTGTGCTCACGTCAAGTATGAAGCTGATAACTCACAGCGGCACAATTATCAAAGAGAATCAAGCAAACAGCTGTTAGTGGGCTGCAAGCAGCAGAAATTGTTTTATTTCTATGTTTTATTTCACCAGCTAATGCCACTCTTCATGCTGTTTCAACATCTCGCCATTATCTTAATTATTTCTTGCTTTGATTATTTACCACAACAACGGCATGTACATTCTCTGTTGGTTTTCATCATGGAGTCATTACAAAAAAACCGGCCATACGAGCTCCTGTGGTTGTTGTACCGCTCTCCATAGCATAGCTGTCAACCAGGGGAAATGCTCACAAACCGCCCAGCAGCACTCACACAGCAGTTAATCACGCAAATGAAAAGACATTTTCTTCATTAGCTACAGAATTGCGACCTACGCTTTTTTCATTTAGTTTTCTTCTATCCTATTACGCTAACATCTTTTTAATTAAAATCGTGCACAAGCAATTAGTCCGAGCAGTGATAAAAGCAACAGTAACATAGAACGGTTGAAAGCGGGAGAAGTCTAACAACCTATTTTTCATGCTTGACAGCAGGACAGACACAGACGTTTTTATTGCTTAATTACAATTTTGTGGTATTGCGCTGGACAGTGGCCAGTATGGCAAGCAATAATACATTATTATAGGAAGTTTAGTGAAGTTTCACTGTTTAAAAATGCTGATTCACTAACTACACTTGCCCTAAAAATTGCATTGGTAAATATCACAACTTGTCAATGCATAAGTCACACGGTCAGGTTGTGAAGATGTGAGCGAAATCGTGAATTACTAAGCTACACAAACTGTGTTACCCTTGCAGGGTGCTACACACTACAGAAGTGCTCTTTCTTACACTTTTACTACAAGGTAGGAGAATTACAACGCATAGAGCTCTGGCTCATTCTCTTTCTAAGCAGCAAACTACCCCACAAGTTACGTAGACTTGTAGAATGCCATTTATACGTTATCAGCAATTGTACTAAATTTCGACTGGACATACATTCACTGAATCTAATTTGGAAGTGCATTCAGTAATTTCCCCACTGCAAATTTGGAAATTTAAGGGAGTTTTACATGAGCATAACGTATACCCGCCTAGTGGAGGAGTATGGATATGCGCAAAACAGAGAAAATATCAATACAGCACATGCTCATCCATCGAAAAATCATGGTGCATTCAGCTATACCGTTAACCAGCATTCTCTATGAGCGTAATAACCCGGTTATGTGACATCATTTGGCCGAATGGTGTAGATTGTTACAACAACAATTTCACAACTTTCTCAATCAAGGACGTGTTAAGTAATTGAAAGAGAAATGCATTATTAAAAGCAAAAAAAAGATGTAGCTCACTTAAATACGTGTGAAAACTACCGCTCTCTTTATTTTGCTGACTTTATTATGGAGAGAGTGTTATTTGTCATCATCGATGACGATGGAAGCCAAAGTTGTTGTGGTTTTACAATTTTTGTATATCCGAAGGTACACAAAAAATCACATGTGTGACAGTTTTCTCGTAGAATGAAAATGCAATAATTATGTTATCCATAAATACGAACATACATATGTATGTACATACATTCATATCTAATATAGACGCGCAACACAGATGTGTGACTGCAACTCCTCCGACTTTTTGTTGCAAAAAAATGTCTGCTGATGACTTCACTGAAACCGTTTTATTAAAATTTTCATATAAAAACGACTCTCTTATGCGAATGAGAGAGAACGTTTACGACACTTTATCGCCATCCGACGCTCTTAGCTTAAGAGCTGACTACCAACATGGCTTAACTCTCCAACAACAAACTACACTTACGCACTTTTAATAGCTGCATCAAGAGCGCATACACCTTCAAGGTCGTGCTGAAAACGTCCACCACGCCCTAGATACGCCTCAAAATCAGCGTTTGTAACAGGAGCACAGCAAATGCACAGGACTGTCGATACATGCGAGAGCAGCAAATAATAAGCTATTCATGCTGCAAATGCACGAGAGGGATAGATAGAGAGAAGTCCGGTGTGTGTTAGTGTGTGGTCCAGTGATACATGTATGTATGTAAGTGCAAATAAACAAAAACGAATAGAACTTTTATCGCAGATATGTGAGCATACATTTGCATTTATACCATTTGTTTATTTTTGTCTATTTTTTGATTGCCTACTTAGTTTATTGTTATTCATCATAAATGTGAATGAGAATCAGTGGGTTGTTTTCGCCACGAACATTCGAAAGCACTCAAAAGTTAGGACAAAATCATTGGGTTCAAATTACCACATAAACCACAAGTAAACTGGTAAAATCCATATCCATTTATATTTATATTACTCTATAGCGAAGAGTTTTCAAATAGACGTACATATGTATATAAATAATGTAAATCAAATTGACTACAACTACAAAAAAACTTTCCCTCAAATGTATTGTCTAGTCTAATATCTTCTTACCTTTTCTGTTGTAACGTCAAATACGAACCTTAAAAGTGAAAAATTAATATACAAGGCTTTATATATTTTTAATTCGATTTTATTGTATAGTTTTGGTTAATAATATATTTGTATGTATATATATGTAAACTTAGTTAACATCATTTCAATATATTTAATAATTAAATTGTGTTCTTTAAAGACATATTTAATACTTTTTTTTATTATATTTTTATTATTTTTTTCTTTAATTGATTTTTTTAATTGCTGTTATTATTTGTTCATAAACTTTTTAATTTTATTTTTTGTATAAAACTTCGATTTTCCTTTAAAACGTTGAGATAAGTTTAAAAAGAATTTTTAATTAATAAAATAAACAAGAATTTTTGCTTTAACAAACCCAGCCAAACAAGTTCCAATTTATTTTATTATTTAACAAACAAAAAGCTACGTACCATAAAAACAAAAATCTTTGGCACATGCTTTTAACGCGAAATAAATAAAATAAGTGAATAATTGAGTATCAAAAATCAAATCACAAAGGATATTACAATTAAAAACTGATATGTGCTGCACTTTGCGTTAAAATATGGTTTCAATGTGACCAACATACAACTACATTTATTGTTTTTTTAAATCCTTTTTTTTTATTTTTTGGTTGCGCAGTTAACGTAGCGTAAAAGGCATTACTATATGTACTATATAATGTACTAACTGAGCTAAAACACTTGTACGAATTTTCTTGTTACGTGTAAGCGTATACTTTCAACTTTAATTATTTGTCGCATAAATGTATCATAATTTTGCAACCGGGCATAAAGGCAAAAGTAAGGCCAAAAATAATATAATATAATAATAAAACAAACTAGAATACGCGCAGCCAATTTGTTGCTTGCTATTAAACAATATGTTTAACATGTGCATACACGTTAATGTATAAAAACTCACATGTACATATATCTATGTACATATGTATAATAAATTGTGTACCCATGTATATTTTTATAAATAATGCTACGCGCCGTGAATATGTAATGTTTTTTGGTTTTTTACTTTTTTTTTTTCTAATTTTATGCAATGTTGCGCTAACAATTTATTATGAATAATTTTATATATATATATTTTTTTTAAATTTCTTTTTTTTTAACTTCGCTACTATAAATATTCAAACCTATATTTTTTGCTAATTACTTGCACGCATGCAGCGCTTAATATTGTTGCATTGTTTTTATGAAAAAAAAAAAATAAAAATAAAAATGAGACACTTCAAAAGGCGAAGATATGACATTCTTTTATGCAAATACTTTTCTTATAAAATGCATTACATTTTAATGTAAATTGATAAAATTGGCGTACTGCCGAAAATACAAATAAGCACTATTTTATGTTTTTGTCGTTGTTAAATGACTTTTACTTGGCTATCGCAATTCGCTGTTAATAGCACTATATTAGTGTTTTGTTGAACTTGCACATTACAGGTTGCATTCCAAAAGTAAACGGCGAAAGGGAATTTTAACTCACCTTGTAGGTGACCAAAAACATATGTTACATGAAGTATTAACCAATCCAATGTTGTCACCATGTCAAATTTCAATTATTCCTGAGAATAGAAGTTTTGAGCCTAGGGCGAATGTACTAAGGAATATTCCTGAAAGTTTTCACCAAAGGAAAATTTGCGTTTTCAGGATTTCCACCATTTATGTGTTTTGTGTTTGTTATCTGTCTCACTCATGCTGTGTTAGTACTGCGCACTTCACTCACACAAAGGTAAGGACTATTCGTGTTGGCTCTGTATAGACATATGAGACGCGCTAGGATTTAATTTAAATAAACATTCTGTTGCAGTTTTTAAGACATCATTGAGAACAAGATAGCATGTCATGCTAAACAAAAGAAGCGGCTTAAATAAATGCGCATTTTTGGTAAATTATGCTGCTTTTACATTATAATATATAACAATAATGACGCACAAAGAAACAAATAAAAATAAATAAATAAATACCTATTTTAAAATATAGATGTAAAACCTAAGGCCGATTGAAAAAAAGTAGTTCGCGTGCGTTTTGGAATGCAAAAGCACAGCCAAATCGCATGAACGAACTGCAGCAAATACTAAATGTGTACTGCCGGCTTGCAGTAGCACCCACACAACGATGTATGGCTTAACCACAGCGGAGCAAATTAATTCACATCATTAATATTGCCCGGCGTAGCGGATAGCGCCATTTTAGAGAGCGTTGCCAAGGAACGTTTTGGGAATGTATTATTTCCATCCGATGGATCCGAGAAAAGTTTGCGAAAGCTGCAGCAAAAAAAAATTAGAATAATTTTTACTTCTCCAAAAAAATTTTTTATGCATTAATTTACTCACAATTTACGGATGCCAGATTCAGAGCTCTTTTTCCACGGCGCATCATCTGGTTCATAAGGCAATGGACCCTGCACCGGTGCATCATGGCCCGGTGGCCTAAATTAAAGGTATACAAAAGATAGGCTTAGCCAACTGTATTAAAGTTGCAGTTTGTCTTACTTACGTTTCGCTAATAACTGCAGCTGCATCATTGGAATTCACGTCGTCAATGTCAGCTTCATCACCTACGCCATCATCCGCACCAATGTCGTCGTCATCGTCAGAACTAGAATCGCGTCGCGCTTTCGTTTGTGGCTTTAATGCACTCAGTTCCACGTTAAGATTGTCGATTGTCGTCAACAGCTCATCTCGTTCGCTGATTAATTCCTTCAATTCGCGTGTTGTATAGCGTGGACGATTCGGATCATTGAGATCATCGTCGTAAGATTGAACCAGGTCCTCATTTTCTTTTTCAGCCAGGCCAAGACGCTTACGTAGCTGATTGATTTCTCGGCACTGGTCCTGCAGTTGGGCAAGAAAGTCCGCGCGTTCCTCGCACAGCGTTTTTACCTGGGCTTGCAGCAATTTGTGACGACGGCGGGTATCGCGTTCAGACGCCTTCAGACGGTCCAATTGAATATTGAGCTGTATGTAGTCGTACGTGTTATAACAAAAGTTACCTTAAAAAAACCAACACAAATTTGCTTCTGCAGATTTTTTGCAGTTAACTTAC
>JBAMBQ010005144.1:0-20345 GCA_037044495.1 Stegana nigrithorax | reverse complement strand
TCACTTTAACACAGCAGACGCTGCGGCAAATCGAAGGCAATGAAAATTCTATGGATCTTGTGTATTTAGTTTGGTTTTATTTTTTTTCTTCCATTCTTGTATTCTCTATTGAAATAGAAAGATTGTACATATGTGTGTATATATGTATATGCTTAGCAATTCGTAGTGTTCATTTATTCTGTATATCATTAACAAAAATCGATTTGGTTTGTATAAAAACCTTAAACTGAGGTCACTTTTAGTTGGCTTAATGCTCTATCCTAATACTAGATTCTTGACGTTTGTGAATTCGCAGCCCTGCACTCGGGTGCAGGTCGATCAGGAGTTAGTGCCAAGCAGATTGTGCACTTTCTGCCAGAAGAAGCCAATCTTCTTGCTTTGGTTCTGCGCCAAACGCTTGGCCGCCAAGTCCTGTTTGTAGAGCAGCCAACTCTTGCGCATCTCGGGATTAGCCGGGCCCCATTTGTCGCTGGGCTTTAACGAATCAACGAATGCCTGCAAGCAGAGAAATGCATTAGGAGAACCTTCTAGGTGTGGCGATGTGTTTTGCTTACTCGCCAAAATGAGGTCTTCTTGTGCCTCTGTATGTACCAAAGACCCCAGAGAGGAAACTGTGCGAAGCCGACTGCGAACAATAGCCAACCAGCAACTGCAAAGTACGCATGTTATGCCTAACTCCATATCTATGGTTAGTCAGTTGTACTCACTTTCAGCCGACGGTGGATAGTAGAGTTTGCTGTACGTGATTGGTTCCACTGTTGCAAGGAAGTATATGAAAATGATGATCATCAGGACAGGTGTGAAGAATCCCCAGCAGAGGCGCCAATAAACGGTCTCCTTACGTTTGGACATGAATTGTATATCATCGCAGAAGTTCTGCAGACCTGCAAATCCAGAAATGGGTTAAAACTCATTAGACTTCTATTTGTTGTATTTTGTTGTATTGTATTTACCGTAAATCCACACAATGCCAGTGATTTGGAAAATAGCCAAAATGAAGACCACCAAAGTGCCGCCATAGAAGTCAACCAAGTTAAGAATCCATTGTCCGCCCTTCAAAAATGAATCCAAAGCGTTAAACGAAAAAATATCGTTAATATTTTATTATTATTACTTATACGCACCGGTGTCATATAAACCAAACCAGCCAAGAAACCGCAAATGCATGTGAGCAGAGCGACACTCCAATACTTCAACGTCTTAAACTGATCACAAATGATCGTGACAATTGTGCTCTGCAGCGCCACTATAGAGCCAATGCCCAACACGAACAACATGAAGAAGAACATCACCGCGAAGAGCTGCGGCACCGCATCAAATTTGGCAATCGCGTCTGGATATGAGATGAACGCCAGACCCGTGCCACTGCGCACAACATCGCGTATATTCGATATGCCCAGATTGTGTGCCAAATTGCCGAGTATGCCGAATATCGTGATGCCAGCCAAGAGACTCGTCAGCGTGTCCAAACTGGTCACAATCATGGCGTCCCTGCAAGAGGCAAACAAATGGCAGCCACCCAAAGCCAGTCACTGTGCGCCGACTTACCTGTAAATCCGATGATCGAAGCGATTGTAGGATGCAAACATAATAATCGGGCCGATGCCCACGGCCAGCGAGAAGAAACACTGCACGACGGCTTCCTTCCACACCTGCAAGGATATAGGAGCACAATGTGTGTGTGTAACTATGTGAGGCACTGTATTGTGTGTGACAGGTCATTACGCACCTTCGGATTGAGCAGTTCACCCCAATCGGGCTTCAAGAAGAAGACAATGCCATCGACAGCACCCTCCAGGGTTACAGCACGTCCAAGCAGAATAAACATGACGACGTAAGGGAACAGCGCCAGAAAGTATGCAGCCTTTCCCGAACTCTTGACGCCACGCATGATCACCAGAAAAATGACAACCCAAGAGACAAAGAGCGCAATTGTGATTTTCCAATCAGGATAGCCAAGGCCATCCGAGATGTCCTGTTTCTCCTTAATGACGACGTTGCTACACAAATGTGCAAAATAATTGCTGAACCATGCCCAAATAAAATAGCAAGCAACTGAACTTACAGAAAATATAACTCAGAGCTGCTCTGCAGCTGCACGTCCGTTGCAGTCACATTCGGCGCATCCACTTTGGGCATCGCATCGACGCAGTTCAGCCATTCCTCGCGGCAGTAGGTCCACGGCAGCACCGATTGAAACGACACGAACAGATAGTACAGCGTCAGTGCCAGCAGCGAGGAGTAATACGAGATGATGCAAATGGTGGCGAACGCTTGGCCATAGCCCACACCTACAAGTTGTAGTTGTCGCATTAGAGACACCTTTTGCACTTGTAATCGAACCCAAAGCAAAACGAATACGTACCCAGAAACGATGGACAAATCGACCAAACCTTGACGGAGCTTTTACTCGTAAATTGGCCGACAACCATTTCCAGATAATACATGGGCTTTCCTACGAAAAGTTGACATGAACAGTATAATGGCGGAGATTCATAGAAGAATTCAACGTTGGCTCACCTATCAGGAACAGCACAATTATGTAGGGTATAAGGAAAGCGCCGCCGCCATTCTCAAAGGCCGTAAATGGAAAACGCCAAACGTTGCCGAGTCCAACCGATACCGATATGCATGACATAAGAAACTCAAGGCCGTTCCCCCAATTTGAGCGTTCCTGCTCCTCAGCCAACTAAATATAAAAGCAGAAATTTCAGTTACTAAGTACATACATTTATGCAGGCATAGGCAGCTCTGGGAAATTATAGTTGATATTGCTGAAGTTTTGAAAACATATATGATCAGCTCGCACACGCACACACGCACGCACACACACACAGGCAGACAACATGAATCAGTTTGAGAACAATCCGTGCATATGAAAAGGGTTAATAATATATATATATATATATGTATATATATATTGCATGTGTATATATGTGTATATATATATTTATAGATGAATAGACATGACTTAGCAACGCATGCAGGGCATTGATATTTCTGTTCTATGGCTGCAATAAAGTAATTAAAAAGTAAAAGGAAACGTTTTATCTAATATACGCATGCTATACATTTCTCAGACTGTATCTTGATGACTTATCCGAACTACGTCTTTGGCGTAATGCGTCATGATTAATCAAGATTCTTGAGCGATTTCAAGATTAGTTTTATGCATGAAAGTAAACAAAGCGTATCAAAGTCTTGAAGTATCCGAACTATTTTGTTTATTTGTGCATGCATGCCGAATTTAGTTTGGATTTCGAATATTTGTAAACCATTTTTGACACTTTGTCTAATTATTATTTTACGATGACTGTATTGCTGCAACAATGTGGGTTTGTAAATTCCTTAACTTTATAGTTGCAGGCATGCGTGCGTGAATCCCATAACTTAATCACACGCTTCAATAAAAAACACATTATCGTAAAGATTAGAGACCAGCCATAATGTGAAGAAGTACTCGCATCAATTAATTCGAAGGTTTCCTATCTATAAATAACACAGGCACAAGAAACACCGCTGGCCTCAAGCTAAGGTCGGCAATTGCAGCCACCATTTCAGCTTCGAAGGAGGGATTTTCATTTTATTTTTGTTTGCTTAGTTCGATTGTGTCATGAATGCCCTGAGCAGCTGCCTAACACTCTCGTTGACAGTTCCACAGCCAGCTGCTGCCCACGCCCCAAGCACGTTACTGATGACTGCATCACCACAAATCAAGAGTGCATCGTAATTGGCTTGCCTGGCTGCATAACATTGCCACATTAGTTAATAATTGTTATTAAGCAATAAATTCTCGAAAACTAAAAACATTGCTTAGTCATATTATGGACAATAAATGACTTGCAGTGGAAAACCTCTAGGGTCTTTTGCCAAACTGTGCCTTCCCCAATCGAATTAACATGCATTTGCATAAGCCACAATTTGCGATTTGCGATTTGCAACTCAAGTCATGTCAAATCAAGTGAAGTCAAGCCAAGCCAAGCATGCATACGTGCAGCGGTTAAAAGGTTTCCGACGCCGCAGTCAACCTGTCGTATGCGAAATAGCTGAATCATAAAATCAGCCGCATTACGTATACGTCATATATCAAACCGGTAGAGATCGCAGCCATAATAAAATACAAAAAACGCAATTTACTGCATATTTAATTGTTTTTTGCAAATATCAGAAGTAGTTAAGTCGCCGTGCGAGTACGAGTGAAAAAATATTATAAACTATTCAGGGGGAATTTTCTTTTGCAACTGTAGTTTTTTTTTTTCTTTCTTTTTTTGTTGAAATATTTACTATGCACTTAGCTTAACTTATAAAACATTTAATTTTGTTCTCATCCAGATATATCCGGTTAATGACTCAAACTTAGTATTTATGTTTATTTTTTGTTCTTTTGCTTCTTTCTGTTTTTTTTTTCCTTGTTTAAATTTATTTTTAACTTGCATTGTACTTTGTTAAAAATGTTGTTTTCATTTTGATGATATTTACACAAATGTGAAACACTTTATTTTTTTACTGCTTACACCCTACACCTGTCGGCCTTATTGGCACACAACTCAACTACTGCAAATGTTGTTTATATACATGCAAATTGCCCAAAGTGCTCAACTGCCAATGCAGCTGAAAATACCTTCGGTCCACTCTGATGCCAGAGCGCGGCTGATTTTGTATATCCACGCAGGCGTATGCGGTGCACAATGAGTCTGTGCAGCCGCATGTGAGTATCGCATGTGCCATTTAAAGCGACTTTGTTAAAAAAAAAATACAAATAAAAATTGCCACAAACCGCTTACAAATCACTAAACGCGCGCCAGATACTTTTTACATGTTTACAGTGCCAAAGTAAACAATCGATCGCTGCTGAGCTGTGCATTGTCTGTCGCGCGCAGGGCATGGCGCATGAAAGGCAGGCAGGCAGGCAGGCAGGTGGGTAGCCGCGGGGTGGCAGGCACGGAAATGGCTTGTACAGTCTTCTTTTGTGAAACTTGTTTCATCTGGCGCATTCAATCGTTTTTGCTTTAAGGGCAAGCAGCGTGAAGTGCGGCATGAGTTCCGATCAAGCAATAGGCAATTATTACAAATAAATATTAATTAAAATTGTTGGAAAAAAAACAGCACGCGATCTTTGAAATTTTAATGAGTTTTTTCAAACCAACATATTTGGATTTTAATATTTGTGCATAATTAAAACGGTTTTCGATTTCTATTAGCACCTGGACGCGGTTAGCAACAGCAAATACAAACAAGAATCCACGCTAAGTTTACACATACCCATGCATATTTGCACTGCACGAATAACCTCATTAGGGCGCAAATTCTTAAATAAAAAACGTCTAATTTTGTATTATTAATTATATTTAATCAACTGACATTGTTTCACAGCCGACGCACAAGCAGCAAAACCTTAACCTCAGCTAAGGTTTAACCGCAGCCAGATACGCTACGAAAAAGCGATCAGCAGCATTTGCAGTCATTAGTTGCCCACGCCCAGCGTTGAAGCTTGAATGCGCAGCCATTGGATTCTAAAATATTTAAGACAATTGTGCGCTTAGCATGCGATTTAATGATTCAACGCATTCGTTTGGCATATCGACTAAAAGGCAAAGAAAAACACAACAAATGCCAAACGAAAGCAGCATAATTCACTTTAATACACATGCCTGCCTCCTTACTGCTAACGCAACATTGACCGCAGTCAGCTGCAATATGACTTTCCTGGCAGCGTATCCTTTTGCCGCTGACATGCCTTTGAAGCCTAAGCTGCATGTGTGAAACTCATCATCTTCTCAATCTCTCGATGCGTCGGTCTGTCTGCCAAAGCGCAGAACTCAACGGCATTGACAAGATCTACAGCAGAGGCAGCTGGCAAGGCGCTGCGCAGCGGCACGTGCTGCCGGCAAAGCATTTGTTGATCGGGCAGCAGCACAGCTGCGTGCCGCAAATGCACGAGCTCAGTTGCCAAACGCATATGCGCCAAGTGCAGCCAGGCCTGTTGGCAATGTAGGGTATGGACAAAAACATCTGTGTCGGCAATGGTTTTTCCTTTTCTGTGTTGTGTGTTGCCTTGTTCTATTCAGCCTAAGCTGAATAATGTCAACAATTTCAGGTGACAAGTCTGGCCAGACTGACATTTGCAAAACGCTCAAAGCGGCTAAGCAGACTGATGAGCTGCTGATAAATTGGCCATTCATTGGCAGACAGTCTGAGTCGCATGATTGCGCTATGTTGCATGCAGCTGATAGGAATACCTATGCCATAAAGCAACTACGGATAATTGATAAGCCGAGTGCCACGTGCTAATGGCTCCTGCCTGCACAGCATGACAGACTGTGAATTGATTTATGTTTCTTTTTTTCGTTTTTCATTTAAATTATTCGTTTAACAATTGATCGCCTGAGGCTGTCAGTTAGCTCAGTTGAGCGCACGTGGTACCCATGGCTGAGATCGACTTGGATTCTGAAGAATTTCAACTCAGCTGAGTGACTGCCATGAAGTAAACAGGTTACAGCTGCCATGAATCAAAATGCAGTTCCAGCTAAGCACTGTCAATAAACAACAGCGAAGCCAACTCATAACTCAATCAGACTGTTAGCCTTGACAAGCTGTTGCTGCTGCTGTTGCTATTGTTGTTGCTATTGTTGTTGCTGTTGTTGTTGCTGCTGTTGATTGTTTTTGCCTCAGTATGTGAATAATGCGGAAGTAGGTCTCGTGATCTCTTACTTATCAGCTGCAGACTTTGCAAGAAAACAAAAATGCGAATGGCTTAGAATGTCTCTGAAACTCTGTTAAGCTTTCAAAGCACAGAATGCATTATCTAAACAGTTTTAGGACACTTGTTTATGCTTTATTATTATTATTATACTTATGTAGATATTTTAAGCTTGGTCATATTGGTGTTTCTTTCCCTTACTATTTTCATCGATATGCTCAGTAGGCTCCTTCATGCAGACATAATGCATGTGCATCTTGCTAAGTAATATAGCTGAGAACTCAACATGCCCTAAATGGGTACAAGGCGATTGAAATTGGAACAGACGCTGGCCCCGAGGCACTTGTCATGCCCTTAGTTCGCCCTAGTGCAGAACGTTTTGCCTAAGCGAGCTCGATTAGCTAGCGAATATCAATATAAATGTATATATAGGTGTATCGTTTTTATGAGAGTGTTTCCAAGAAACATACTAATTTCATAGATATAATTGTTGTACTAAAAAAGTTATTCCCTTGTCGGCTTGTTGCCCAACAAAATCGTTAACGAAAATTAACGCGCACTGCATCATAAATTTCTGATATAAAATGGAACGAGTCCATAAAGTCATTAAATAATTTCAACACTGACACGAGAATGCAAACAAAAGATTTATTTCATGTGCGGTATAATCTTTCAAAAAAAAAAAAAAAAAACAACAACAAAAAAAAGAGAAAAAAGATACACACACATACTTACATATATCATACAGTATGCATATGTATCTATTGGCGTTTATTTTGTCAGATGCGTGTACGAGCATGTCAACTGATATCTATCTTCGGCTGAAATCTTGGCTGCAAACCCAACTCAGATATGCCATAATAAATATATGACAACAACAACAATAATAATAATAATAACAACAACAACATCCAGAATGGAACTTAAGTGCATGGGAGAACTTTCCAAACAAAAACTTTAACAAAGGACACAACAAACTTAAAAAGCACATCTTACCTCCTGCTTCTCGAGGGATGCCGGCGTTGCAGCTGCTGTTGGCGCTTGCGTTGGCGTCGTTGCTGTCAACGTGGGGGGCACTGGGGCAGCGTTGCCATTCTCACCCGGCTCATGCTCAATTTGGCCATTTTTGATTTTCAGCTCGATGCTATTTCTCAGCATTTTCGTTTTTTGCCAATTCTTTACGGTTTTCTTCGCTTGCTTCTGAGATTACGTTAGCATGCAAATTACAGCATCAACAAAAGCGACAGTAACAGCAAAAGGGAAAAAAAAAAGGGCAAAAAACCAAACACAACCGACTTTAAGGTGTTTCACACTCGAACGCTGCCATTAAGTGCACGCTAAGCGTTGAGCTGTTGTCTGCTTTAATTATTGCACACAAGGCTAAGCTAAGCAGCTGCTGCGTTGATCGTTACGGCTTTTATTGTTATTTTTGTTGTTGCTGTTGTTGTCGTTGCCGTTTTGGTACGTTGTTGAACGCGTTGCGGAACCTTTTCTTTTTTCGATTTGATATGTTCTGTTTATTTTTTTTTTTTTCTCTTTTTTAATATTTAATTTGTTTCTTGTTGTTCGATTGTTTGAAAACAACGCTAAAGCGTTTGCCACGGTCTAAACCCAACTGACAGAATAAGATACGATATTAGCGCCAAGAACCCACAATATTGGCAATGCGCTGCGACGGCAACGTACGCCACCGCCAACGATAAAACGCTCGTAGCGCGCACGGTGATAATGCCAGCAGCGACGACAGCAGCAGCAGCAGCAGCAGCAGCGGATAAGCTTGGTTCGGAAAAGTTTGCTGTGAAAATTTAAATACACTCTACTCAGCGCTAACTGCTGAGCTTAGCACGCCAGCCCGAGCGAACTTCGTGTGCACAATCGGGTTTGCGTGGTGTGTGTGCGTGTGTGTGTGTGCGTATGTGTGTGTGTGTGTCTGTGTGGGTTCGTGCCAACGTGCTTTTCATTGTGGTGTGCAGCGCGTGTGCTATCTCACTTGCGCGCATGCTTGTTGCGCATTTTGTGGGCTGACTCAGTGTCAATGTTAAATTCAATTCGGAGTTTCTTTGTGCAAGAGCGTTTTTCGTTCTGTTTGAACGTCTTTACATAAATAACCACAACAACAACAACAATAATAATAATAATAATAATAATAAATGCAATGGTTCTGACTCAAAAAAAACCAACTGTTTACTATTTGTAATTGGGTTTAATCAGAACTCAGAACTCTTGATTATGTTAAGTGTGCACCGCGTCATATGGGTTTTTCGTTAGCTGAGGCCGCAGACGCAGCAGGTCTATGGGGAAATAAGCATTTTATTATTAAGTTTATGAAGTGAATTTGTTTTTTTTTTTTATTGTTTTTTTTTTTTAGCAAAAGTTGTATTATTTAACGTTCCTAATAATAGCCTTGATTCGACATGCCATAAATTTTTATAGCAGCCTTTCAACAACGAAAGCACGTTTATCTCAATTCTATGTCATTCACATGATAAAAATAAGCGCCACTACACATTTTTAAATATGAACTTCATTAACCAACAACTGACCCACAGTGTCAGGAGATTAAAGCTGAGCATTGGAATTTTTATAGCATCTTTAGGCAGTCAGCTCAGACGTCCAGAGTGCAATACGCAATTAGCACAGATTCGCATTATCGGCGATCACATTGACTGATCAGCAGCGCCCATGAATGAATGCGTTGAAGGTCTACATACAGATGTACATACCTATGTATGTATGTACTTGGTCTTTATGTCTTGGACATGGCTATTATGACTGAAACTGCTGCCGTCATAGCTTGGCAATTAGTTGCATAGTCTACAAAGCCAATCGGCCGGAAAGTTAGTTAGATATTAAAGAACATCGAGTTGTTTGTGGCTTTTGGCTGTTTATGGACATTCATAAACTTAATTGGTACCGAATTGTATTTTATGGTATTTATCTATAAACCGCCACAGTGACACTGCATAACATAAAACGGTATCTGCAATCGATTAGTTCGGTGAAAATGAAAAGAATACCAGCAAAAACGCACGCGATGCCGACTCCAGAATGAACGCGTCGTCCAAAATTTCAAGATAAATTATTTTTCTAAGATTTCTCCAATAAATGATACCATTATATGCCCATATTTATTTACTATTTCCTAGATGATAGGTAATCTTTAGTTGACAACATCATTCATAATCAATTAACAAATTTTCCGCCGAAGCAAATCTAATCAAAAAAAGGCAAAAGTGCCACTGTTGCTGTGTGTCCAGCTTGATATTTTTCAAAACATTCCTTTTATAAAACATACAACATTCATATGTATGTATATGCAGCAGTCCCTTGGTTCTTGAACATGTGCGATGCTTGCCAATCTCGTTTCTGGCTGCAACTAAATTGTACCCGATGAGGCTAGAGTAAAGCCGTGCTTCTTAAGATGATGTTATGATGCTGCAGGAGCTTGCAAATAATGTAAGTGGTGAACTTTCATTGAGCCAAATGAAACCACAATCCAACATGCCTACATATGGATCAACATATGACCATAATATATACAGTATAGTTGCCTGCCTCGATTCACGAGTATCTTCAAGCGCCGGGTATTACCAGATACTTTGCGATCGCACGGCGACACGGGGATACTTGAGACTGAATGCGCACATTCCATTGGCTGCTTGAGTTGAGTTCCTTACAGATATACAGGCTCGCATAATGAAACGCAATTGTTTTGATAGTTTTTATATAACTTTTTATTCTGAATTGATTTATGTTCTAATATATAAATATATATAGGGTGATTCATTTAGAAGTTGTTTTTTTTTTTTAATTGTAAATAAAACACAAAGAGAAATTGGATGGCCAAATCTTTATTAAGTTTTGAAAGAACATTCTCTGAAATTTACTTTTCGAGTGATGTTGATTTCCAAGTCCTGGATCATAGCTGGCTTATCAGCGAAGACTTTTGACTTTACATAACCCCAGTGAAAAAAGTACAAAGGGTCATTTTTGAAGAAATACGGATCGATTCAAGTCTGAATTCAAACCAAATTTTTTTGACAGAATGTTAATTTATGAAAGTTGATTTTCATAAATCAACATTCTGTCAAAAATGTTTTTCGTGCACTTCGAGCAACATATTGGGCGCATCATCGGCCTTCCAAGACCGCTATTACCACAACCATCCGTAAATTCAATGATACGTGACCGAATAGACTACAGAGTGTGGTTGAAGGCCATGAGTAATCCATTCGACGTCAATCTCAACATTTTGGCTTATCGTATGCACCAATTTGGCGGGATATTGGTTTGAAACCTTACAAAATCCAGACATGAATTGATTTCTTTGATTTCAGTCAATGGACTGTGAAACAGCTCAACGAAGATCCGCTGTTTTCGCGTCGAATTTTGTTCAGCGATGATATCTCTTCAAAAATGACCGGAGCACGCGACGCAATAGCTTTATTGAGAAAACATTTTGGCGAGCAGTTAATTTCGCTTTTCGGACCTATCAATTGGCCGCCTAGATCGTGTGACATCACTCCTTTGGACTTTTTTCTCTGGGGTTACGTGAAGTCAAAAGTCTTCGCCTATAAGCCAGCTACGAACCAGGACTTGGAAGTCAACATCACTCGCGTAATTGGGCAGATACCGATTACAATGCTGGAAAGAGTAATCCAAAATTAGACCCCCCGAATGGACCACCTACAGCGTAGCTGCGGCCAACATTTGAATGAAATTATTTCCAAAACGTAAATGTCGGAGAATGTTCTTTCAGGACTTAATTAAGATTTGACCATCCAATTTGTCTTTGTGTGTTTTATTTACAATTAAAAAAAAACAACTTCTAAATGATTAACCCTATATATATATATATTTTCTTTGTTATAAACTAATTGTAAGTTATCTCACTTTAAAAGCGTCTATAAATTCAATCTTACTTCAATTGCTGTCTTATTTGAAATCATTTTTGAACGCTTTCTATATTTTTTTGCAACTGTTTGTAACATTTTAATAAAAAAAAAACTTCAAACAAAAAGAAAATTTCTTTTTTTTTCCCGAGCTTTGTTGGTGATGTCAACGCGTAGCCAACGTCAAGGGCACACGTTAGTGTTGAGGCAGAAGTTAATGACTACATTCGTGACTTTAATAAGCGACTATAACTACTTTTATTGCTTTTGTTGTTGTTTAACTTGCACTTAGCGATGACGTCATTAATAATAAAATGTACTTCACATTGATTTTAAAGACTTTGCATATTATTTCTTATTTAATGCTTGATTGCAGCAAGTTTTAATAGTATAAAAATTATTTTGAAATAAGAAATTTCAAAACTATCGTGATCTTTTTTGTTTCTTGATTTTTGTTCGAATTAGTTCTTCAATGACAATTGTTTACAAAGGTTCTCATGCGTTAACAAAACTTTGCATTTTAACGTAACAGTTTGAATTTATAAACATTTGAGTGGATAAAATTAATTTTAAATAAAAAAAAAAATAATAATAATAATAATAATAGTATTTTATATTAAGACAAATCTATATAAAATAAAGTAGGCTAAGTCCTTTATAGATTGTTGTTTTTGTTGTTGCATGTAATCAAGCAATGTTAAACCGACACTTTGATTTTCATTTTATACCAAAATTATTAAGTAACTAAAATTAAATGTACATAAAAATTTAATTTAAATACGCCTGCTTTCTGGCGTTCAGTTTAATCATTTATTTATTAATGCAAAATAAATTATGTAATCAATAGTTCTTACAAAACTAAAAAACGACTATATTTTTTATTTTATTTTAATTTTAATAACTTTTTTGCGACACAAATTTTGTTTTTTCTTTCAGATATAATTTTTTTTTATACTTGCTTGGCTTGGCTACTCTTTCTTTTACATTTTCCTACTTTTAAAACACAAAAATTATTTAATATTAAGACATTTTTTTTCGTTGCACATTATAAACAAAAATATAATTAAAATAATTATTAAATAATAAAACAAAATCAATAAGCATTAAAAAAGGAGTAATTCAAACTTATAAGATTACAAAAAGATAATAATTAAAAAAAAAAATAAAATAAACTAGATAATACAGCATAAATGTTCTGCTTTAGTCAGTTTGCTTGTGTTTGTCGAATTGAAGCTGAATCTGAACTTTTTCAATATAGTGTATTTTGATCAGAAATTTTATTTATTGTTGCTAGCTATTTTTCTTTATTTTATTTATTTTTTTTTCTTTTAATTAAAACTGAGACTATTCCAGTTTATCTGTTTAATAAGCACGGCTTCTACATTTGAATAGATTTTTCAGTTATAAAACGCGCATAAAATACATATGCCAATAACATTTTGAAAGACTTGATTTCTACTTTAACGGTTTGCATGAAAACGTCGCAGCAATACTTGCGACCTGATCCCTGATTTCGTTGTCACTAATAGATTTCAATATGAAAACAAAAGTTTGAATAAAAACTTTACTTGCATATTGTCAAAATTTCTTTTTAGCATGAAGAACTTTCATACAGCATTGAGTGCTGCTTTTTTCTTTTTCTTTTATGATTTTTATTTTTGCTTTTTGTTTCTTTTTTTTCCAGTTTTAACATTAACAAAAGTTCATGGCACACGAAAACAAACAAAAACGTGATAATTGTTCAGGCAAAACTTGTGGCTTGCGGTTGCTTAATATTGTGTTTCATTTGGTTTTATGTTTTGCTTTTATACTTGTTTAGTGTTGTTTGTTGTTGTATTGGAAATTCATTTTGTTGCTAAATTTTTGGAACATTTATTTTGTGTAAAAAATCATTTTATATTTTATTTAACTACTTCGGCGCGCGCAAGCGACAATAATTGGTCATTATACCGTTTTCTTTATTAATTTTATATATTTAGTTTCTATTACGTTTTTTGGTTTTAGTTTGTTTTCAACAATTCAGACTGCCTTAAAATGCCTTATTTTCTGCTGTTTTGTTAATTTTTCAACTTCCTATTTTAACATTTTATTTCTTTTTTTTTTCTTTTTGTTTATTTTTTTTTTTTCTTTTGTGTCTTTACACTGAATTTAATAATACATAATCAATTAAGTATTATAATCGCGCAGTATTATAATTGCAGGTTGTACTATTTATGAGCTGTTATACAAAAAAATATATCTTTATGTACGTTTTTGTTTTTTTATATAAATATGTATTTAAATGTTTATATTTTTCATATATATATATATAAAACTTAAATTATTTACACATAATTATGTTTACAATTCTTTAGTGTCAACTAAAAAAAAAATTATTAATTAAATGAAAATTGAAACTATGCTTGCATGCAGTGTTTATAGTTTTTTTTTTTGTATTTACTTAATTTTTTTTTTTTTTTTGATATTTTGATGAAACATTATGATTTTTTTTTTATTATTTTTTCTTTTTTTCTCTTGTTTTGTATATATTTATATAAAAAAAATATATTTATATATATTTACACAATGATTGATGCCTACTTATAAGCTGAGTAAGTTAATATCTTAGGCGGTTGCTTGCTTGCTTGGTTAGTTGATTTGCTCTGCTTTTTGCTTAACTTGATTGCTTAATTGTTTAATTATTCAATTTGTTGCCTATGTGGGTAATCGTTCGCGTTGTTATTTGTCCAACAAAAATAAAACAAAAATTAATAGAATCATAAGTATACAAATTGAATTTTTATAAAATATAAAACACCTGAACTGACTACTGAATGGCTCTTGACTTCTCCGCACAATCCAATTACTCTTAAATACACATAAAACTATAAAAAAAAAAATATATATATATATATATATAAAATATATAATGCCTAATCAGTGTTACTAATTATTAGTATATTAAAAAACAAAACAATGTAAGAGTTACAAAGTTAAAATTAAACACACTGCTGGCTGCTAGATCCTGATTCTGATTGTGCTCATTGTTTATTTGTTGCTATTAAGCAGTTATTTTGCACACTCTTCTACCTTTCTGGATTCTGTTCGCCTGGTCGCCTACAACGGAACACACCCACATGAACTCGCAAATAATTGTTTTTTTTTTTTATTTTTTGTTTTCCTTTTTGATTTTGATTTTGTTTTTATGTGCAACGGCGCATGTATTTACTTAGTACTCTTGTTTGCATTAGGATTAACACTAACATTTATGGCGTCTCTCACATTATAAACCACAATTTCAATTGTTTGTCTCCAATATTTTGAGTACATAGTTTTTAAGTGCTTTTGTCTCTCTTACATATATGTATGTGTTATATGTTTACATAAGCACGTAGGCACATACATATGTATATGCTGTTGTATATATGCGCAAAATATATAACTCTACTCTATGTTGCTTTTTTCCGATTCTTTGTGTTTTTAGCACATTATAAACTAGTTATAGATTATTTTATAGGTTTCATCATAGGACTCAGAATTGTTATTGTTTTTTGTTATTATTAATGCATAATTTGTGTAATTGTTGTTCTTGCTGTTGTTGTTGTTGATGTTGCTCTTGCTATTGTTGGATATTATTATTATTGTAATGATGATTATTGATGGCTGATGTTGTATTTGTTTGCAGTTAATGATGAATCTGTGCAGTTAGCCTACAGAATCAGTCCCGTGCCTCAACCCAACGCGCCAGATTTCTAGCAACAAGTTCCTTATTGATAAATATTACATTCTGTAAAAAGAAATATACAATTAGTGTAAAATACATATAACATAAAATTCAAATTCATTATACTGTATGAAGTAGCTCATGAATATTTTTTCATAATCATACAGTAGGCCATTCTACATTTCAATTGTAATATAATCTTAGCAACCATTTTATTTGGCCTAATCAGAGGTTACCTGCTGTCAAACTTTTCAGAAAAAGGCACAGTTCAGTTTTCGCCTTTGTTAGTAACTTTTGTATTTAATTTATTACTTTCTATATTTTTCGTTTTATATTAAATTTTTCGTCTCGCAATAAAATGGTTGAATTCAAAGAAATTAACTTGAATGAAGTCTTCGGCTCCGATGAGATCATCAAGGTGGGCGCTAATGGCCTACCAGATGGCTTTTCTGACAAAAAAGATGAACATGGCACTATTGCTAAAACGATTGCACGGATTATCAATACAATAGGGAAACTGTCGGCTGAAGCGCAAGATTTGTTAAACCCAGTGACTACAGCTAAACAGTCACTACGAACAAGTGTTTACCTACTCAGAGACGCTAAACGTGGGGATTCCAATAACGGGGGGCAGCTCATTGGAATTCTTAGGATGTCGGTTAAGGATCTGTTTTTATACGACTCTTCCGGAATTATAAATAACTGTAAAAGCGTACCCTGTGTAATGGACTTTTATATTCATGAATCTTGTCAGCGTCGTGGATTCGGAAAGAAGCTTTTCGACTTTATGTTAGACGATCTGCAATTGCAGCCGGTGCAGTGTCCAATCGATAGGCCCTCAAATTCGATGCTATTGTTTATGCGGAAACATTATAATCTGAGCGATACAATACCTCAAGGTAATTTCTTTGTAATTTATCAGGGATACTTTGGTAGAAGAGACACATCGCGCGAAAAATGGAAGTTCTGTCAGATGAAGCTTAATTCGCTATTGATGTTGAATGGCGGCGGTGGCGCGGGACAAAGAGTTAAATGTCGGAACTTAAATTGGATTGATTCTTAAGAAATTTCACCCCGGTAACAGTGGAACAGTAGCAAAAAGAACATCATGGTTTTTAGCAAGAATCACTCAAAATTGTTTATTTAAATATTAAAACAGATTTGGTATACGTAGTCAAAATTCGAAATGGCTGATTAAATAAAGACAATAAAAGAACGTTGGCAAGACAAATCAAATTTATGCGCGTATTTATTTTTATACAAATTATAAGTAGCGCCAATCCCGCTGCAGTTAACTAAACTAAATATCGGTAATGCCAATTTACAATTTCTGAATAATTAGAAGTTTTAAATAATTGAATTAGCCAACACCGCCATTCCGTCGTACCCACAAATCCACTCATCACATACTTTAAATGTCAAAGCGCATTCTTCTGCATGCATAACGCAAAATTCATACATTACCCATATTGTATTTGGTATCTGTTGGTGTATAGCATGACAGACAGCGTAGACTTTTTGCCTAATGGACCAAAATTTATGACCACCACGGTTTATGGCACAATGAAACATGCTGTACAACGGACAGCATTAAAACACAGCCAACCAAAAACGAATAGAGGGGAGGAAAATAAAACTTTAACCCGTCGTCGGCTATGCATTGTCTGCCGTAATATCAGTCCAGGGCGTATGACACAATTCCTTGTATACAGTGAATCACAAGGCACCACAATATTGGCAATACATCATCATGCATAGGAGGTTTTCTCAGTTGCCCCCCTCCTATGCATATCAGTATTTTATTGATCAGCTCAGAGCACAGAGCAGAATACTCACATTTGGGCCTAAATTAGCAAATAGATATATTTCGGGTATATTGTGACTATTGTAGCCAGCGACTTGTGCCTGTAAGACAATGCCTTTGGTAAGTTTGCTTAGGATATCTGCAGCCTCTGGTGACCAATGCGTATCTGAAATGGTAAACAATTTTTATTAATTTATTTTTTTTTTTAGAAGTTATTTTACGTGAAGAAGGTCTTGAAAATATGCTACCCACCAATTGGTTCAACATTCGACAGTATGCACTCTGTGGACTGGAATGGTACAGCCATGAAATCTGAACGTATCTGACGCAATTGATCGAATTGCACGTTCATATAACCGCCAAAATCTAAAAATTTAACCACGCAACGTTGCGCATCGGTTGCATCTTGATCCACAATTTGCACGCGATACCAGACGCCATTCACTGGCATAACGCAAACGGCGCTCACTTCAATGCTTGGCAGCATGGGGGTTTCGTTTCCAGCATAGCTGTCAAACAGGCATTTTTGTAACACCGGCAATGCCGGATGCGATGGATGCAACGGCTGCTGCACGAATATATGTGCACCGGCCACGACTACGCTAACGACAACATCATTATTGATGCCTTCGATAAGTTTTAGCTGGAAGCAGAATGCAAAAAAGTGTATGTCAGACATATAATAATAAAACTGGCCAAAGACGGCGATGATGGACTCAACTTACCTGTAAATTGTTGAGGCTCTCATTCGAAAGAGGAACTATGGTCTGTGGAAGTGCATAGTGTATGCGTTGCATTGTGAAATTGGGATAACGCTTAGAGGGCAGACGTTGGCGTATCATGGCCAAAGCGGCATTGATTTCACTTTCGGCGCCCTCGATGGTGCAGATGCGCACCTTGCCGGCATATATACTTTTACTCAGCGTTACATTGGCCAATGTCTTTGCTGTTATTGAATTAATGAACGTACGCTTGCGTCCGTACAACTGCCCGATTAGACTGATCGGAAAGAAGAACTCATATGTTATCTTGGCGCGTGTGGCCTCCGAGCGTGGCAGACTGGAACCCTTGCCGGAGTCGCCCGATTGTACACTGCACAAACTCAACGAGGGACTGGCCGAATCGACATTACGCTTTTGATTCGCAACTGTTGCGTTGTCTTCGAGATCTTTGCTACCGACGATTGTTGTCTGCTGTGGCTCCTTCTGCTGCTCTTGATGATGTTGCTGTGGCTGTTGCTGTGTCTGCTGCTGCTGCTGTGCTAGTTTCTGTTGCTGTTGCTCGGCATTATTTTTGCCGGCCTTTATTTTGTCCCCTTCTATAGGCACCTTGGTATGTGCGTCAGCCTTGCTTTCACACTCAGCTATCGAATCGCAATTATTATTCTGCTCACATTCTTTATGTGTGTATTTGCTCTCTAGAAATGAATTCTCTGGCGATATTTTGGGCGTACGTGTTGCTTTGATTACGACCGGCTCATCAGCTTTACATGTTGCGGTGCGCGTGTAACGGGATATGCGATTGTTTACCGAATCGGGTAAGTCTACTGGCGATGACATATTCTCAAAGTCCTCGTCGATCGAACGTAGCAGTTTGTGTTCAGCATCTTGAATCTTTGTCTTTAGAATTTCCGAATCGATTTGCTGAGGATGATGTTGTTTGCCAGGCGATATGCGACCATTATTTTGTATTTTGATCGGTGCCGATTTACCAAAAAGTTTCGTTGTTGGACTTTCTTTTTCATTTGTTGGTATGCTGCCATTAATATTCATTGCGTGTGCTGTCGGTGTTGCTTGGTGCATGCCTCCGCCACCATTTTGCGTTAATTTACCATTTGCCATGTGCAGTGTTCCATTCGCTTGGCTCTTCAGTATTTTTTCTTCGCCAGCAACTTTGCCTTTTTTGGCTGTATCATCATCAGTACTACCGTCATCTATACGATTTTTATTTCTACGCCGAAACCAAAACACACCAAGTATAAATGCTACACCGGGCAGTGAGAGATACAACAATGGGCGACCGGATACCATTTTCGCTGAATATTGAAAAATCTGCAATAAACAAAAGGCGAAATTGATTTTATTAGTAAATTCACAAAACAATTTGTTTTTAAATTGATAAGATTCTTTTTAATACACTTATGTGACTTTGCAAATAGTCAGCAAATTTTAATGATCTGAACGGGTCGTGCGAAACAAAGTGCAATCGATAGCAATAAAGTCCGAAGAAACTCTTATCAAAAGGCAGGCCAGACCGGTCAACATAACACTGATCCATAGGCTGATCACAACAACCAATCAGCCAACAACTAGCCAATTAACAATGCCAAGGCAGAGGCGAAGGAGACCTTTGCTGAAAACGCATATTTAAGAGGTAAAATAAAGATTTTGCCGCATGAACACTCTTTTGGCGCTAACAGATTAAACGAGGCCATAAGGCCTTGCACCATACTTTTATACATACATATATATGTGTGTGATGCAATCAAAAACAGAAAAAAACCCTATAGCAGCATAGCGCCCCATATCACGTGCTCTTTTACATATTCTAAATGTCAACATTACCGTGTGACTTGACTACCTTACGTCGCAACCAAAGCAAAGAGGAACAGAAAAAAAGAAAAGAAACGCAGCTGCTTGCCGCAATATTAAGAAAAGAAGAACAAAAACACTGCGTTGTAGGAAAATTGATTTTAAAACAAAATACAAAGTATATTTAAATACATTTATACATTCATTATAAATATATAGAAAAAAAAAAAACAAAGAACAAAAAAATTCACCAGTTAACAACAACACACATAAATGGCATTGATGATCTCCCTACTGCGATCCCTTAGCCAACTTCTATCAGCGACTGCTGCTAAAACACATACATACACTTGCGTTACCATACCCCACGCGTCCTCTCTCAACGAAAGCATATAACAAACAACATCATTTGAATAACACCGCATATTTTACAGTTTCGCACTCTCTCGCTCTTTCTCGCAATCAGCTTACTCACTTGCACACAACAGTTCGAGGCAATACACATATACGTATCCGCTATCGCTCTCTTTTGATTTCATGCGTCGCCTTCAACGTTCTCACTTTCGTCTTTTTGATGATAAATGTCAACTAAATTTTAATTGTAGTTTATTTTAAAAGAATTTTTGTTGCTAATGTTTTTTATGATTTATTTTTTTAAATGACAAACACACATTACCATAACATTGACTATTAATAGCCAATAACAACAACAGAA
>JBAMBQ010005143.1:0-21054 GCA_037044495.1 Stegana nigrithorax | reverse complement strand
CTATTAAGAAATTAACTAGTTGCTGGTGGCAATCAGTCTTCTTAGCTTAGAATGTTAGGAATGTAACTTCTACGCCGTTGTAACATACAATTGCTTGAGTAGAGTGTGTTACACCAAATCTATGCTTTTGCAATCCAGAAGCAATGCAAGCATAGATCAGCTGTAAAAAGAGGAAAAACACATTAAAACTTGATAATGGACTACACATGCATTGTTGCTGGCTTAAAGTTACTTTTCTTATTAAACCATTTATGAATTTTACACACCACTCTCTCGCTTATTTTTAGGGCGTATGTTTGAAATACAACGCATGCTATGTTTTATAAAAATACACATATATATTCACATACGATCTTAAAAGGACAGCCTACCCTTCTGCTCAATAATCATATTTTGGCAATACTCTGCAGACAATTTAAGTTATGAAAAAAAAACCAAACAAACAATCGGCACCTTACATATTGAAAATTTTTTCTAATTTATTATGTGGTGTATATCCGTCACATAAATTAGTAACAACGTGTTTTATTTTATGCTGGAATAAATATAGATGGTTTAAATTCACATTTTTTTATATTACTCCTGTACAAGGCACCTTAAATGTGCCCAACGACACAATAAAATTACGACTAGTTTTACAAACCAATCAATGAGTTGTGTGGTGTTGAGCGAAACAGAACACTCGTATTGAGAAAACAGAGAGCGACATGTTGCTGGTGATAGGGCTTGCTTGATTTAAAATAAATCAGCTTTATACTCATTACTAAAGCGAATAATATTTAAAGGGAAATTTTAAAGTTGGAAACATAAATAATTTACTAAAACATATAGCAATGCTTTTTAAAGTTTTTGGTATGTTTACATATATTCCCATTCACGTTTAATTAAAAGTGACAACTCTGGTTTTTGCTCTTTTGCTTTCAAGTTGCTTTCAGCAACTTGAGCATTATTTTGCTTCACGTAAGCTAGTTCATTGGTAGACGTTTGGTGTATTGAGTTCATTTAGCTAATATATTACACTGTTGTATTTAATTTATAACACACCACGTTTACATTTATTTAAGTTTTCAGCTAAATGCCTTTTTGAGTGAATGCAGGGTTTTTAATATTTTTTTTTGAATATAATTTCACGACGGATGTATCTACGTGCGCCCGTGTAAAATAATTTGTCGCGTAATGGCGGCTGAAGAATTATCTGTGACACTTTGACATATGTGAGGTACTGCCGTCTTGTGTTACTAGAATTAAAATCGCATAATATGTGTACACACAAAAAAAAAGTGTAATAATATTTTGATGAACTTCTTAACTATAACTTTTTCGTTTAATTAATTCAAACAACATTTTTTGTTATGAGTTAGATACCCTTCCGTAAAAAATTATTAAAATTAGTGTTAATTTTAAAAATACGCTAAAATAGAATAGCTTAGAAAAGGTTAAGTTGGCAGTCTAGTCAACATAAACGTGGTTTTTATTCTGTTGTTGTTTTGAACGCACGCAGAGCGGTATCATCAAGTTCAATTTCAAACTCAACAACGTCTATGTAATGTCGTTTAATCGTGGACGTGGAAACGGTGGTTCGTATTTGTAGTATAGCTATAGTTTCGTTTACAAATTATCATATATTTGTTAGGTTTTCGAGGCCATGGCGGTGGCGGTGGCGGCAACAATCGTAGTGGCGGCGCACGTGGTGGCTTCGGTAGAGGAGGTGGTGGATTTAATCGGGGAGGTCGTGGAAACTTTGATCAAGGCCCGCCAGACCGTGTAATACCCCTAGGTCACTTCAGTTATAGTTGCCAAAACGACTTGGTGTGCAAAGTAGATATTGACGATGTACCATATTTTAATGCACCCATTTTTTTGGAAAACAAAGAGCAAATCGGTAAACTGGACGAGATATTTGGTACAGTGCGCGATTACTCGGTTACTGTAAAACTATCGGAAAATATTAAGGCTTCCAGTTTTAAGCCAAATCAAAAATTATTTATTGATCCTGGCAAATTGTTGCCTATTGCGAGATTTCTGCCTAAGCCGCCTCAACCAAAAGGAGTCAGAAAGAAAGGTGCTGGCGGTGGCTTTGGTAATAGTAATCGTGGCGGAGGTGGTGGTTATCGTGGTGGTGGTCGTGGCGGAGGCGGTGGCGGTGGTGGTGGTGGCGGTGGTTTTCGTGGTGGAAATCGTGGCGGTGGTTCCGGTAAGTTGCAATCGTCCATTACATTACATCTATAGGAAAATTAAAATAAATTTTGCTAACTTATTCTTGTAGGCTTTCGTGGCCGTGGTGCTGGAGGCCATGGCGGTGGGGGCGGTGGTGGCTTTAATAAAGGCCGTGGCGGCAGCCGAGGACGTTGGTAACATACAAGATAAAGAGATATAACTATAATTTGACTGTAGTTAATTTTAAGATCAACTTTCTTTGCAATGATCGTTTTACTTAATTCCGAATTATTTCAAAGGAGTTTTATTTTTCTTTTATATAAATATGTAAGTTTCCTATAAATAAATAGATACATATGTTTGTATGTGTATACAGTAATTCACAAGTGTTTTGCCTATGCAAAATATAAATAAATTGGACAGAAAAGAGGGTTTTGTGGGTACTCATAAACCGAAAAATTTTTTTTTAAATAAAACATTCAAAAACTTGCATTTCGTAAAAGTGCGTTGCTTTTTTTATTGTATTGCATTGAAACTAAAAAATAGTACCATTTCATACTTGAGTACAATGGATACCATCCATTTTAATTTAATCAGTAATAAACAACGTTAAATGCTGCCCAGCTGTAGGAAGTAGCACTTATGCAGCATACGCCATCAATTGTAGGCTGCACACTCGGACGTGGTGACAACCACTCCTAACCTAATCCCTTCGCTCTCCTATAGGGTTGCTATACCGATCATCCGATTGCGATGAAACTCTGGTGGATTGTTCTGTGCATGCCTGGAGGCGAAAACTTCCCCATATAAGCGAAAACTTAAATTCGTTATATATTTTGAAGTATTTGAAGTAGATGAATGAAATTTGGGACTAGGAGAAATAAGATGAATATTAATGGTTGGCGGTGCCACGCCCAATATATAAGGTACAAAAAAATTTTTCATAGTTCTAGAAATCTGCCTATATATTATAATTCTAAATATATGACTGTTTCAAAACAGAAACCAAAAACGCCAAGTGAATCAAGTACATTACTTTGCAGCATTAAATTGGTTATTATTTTTTCAAAACAACAAAAAGGCTTTTAAAGGTACCAGTGATATGTTTTGCACTTGTTTTTGTTTTGAACAAATTGCTGTTCGATTTTTCAATTACTCAATTTACCAGCTGAGTGCGCAACCTGTTGACTTTAAAATACATTGCAACACTAATTTTGACATTTTCAGTGCATTTTCACGTTATGTTCAACACTAAAAGGCGTGATTTAAGCGTTGAATGCACTGATTTTCTTGTGACGTCAAAACGCGAGAGATGTTAATTTTCGAAAGGAAAAAGGCCGATCTGGCACTACCTATCGCCACACTCCCCCAAAAGGATTATACAACCAATGCCATGGGTTTTAGTCGAAATTTGATTATTTTATTTTCAAACATTCGGTATTTTTGGGGTAAAAGTTGTTACTATACTACTGGAAGCAATTCAAAACAGCAACACAGTCACTTAGTTTATACCTCTTAAAACAAATTAAGGACTTATTGGACAGGAGAACCAGGAAAAAGCACAAGATTATAACAAAATTGACATTCTAAACAGCCATTAGTGTTAAACTGGCGAAGATTTGTTCTAATAATACTAATATCCTGGTAACAAGTATTTTCTAACGTGTTGGTTGTAAATTTGAAGTTTACTCATAACTTTTGGCCGTAAAAATGTGAATTTTTTTATAAACCAAAGATGAAGTGAATGGTTTATATTATTGAAATATGTAATAAATGTATTAGTTATTTTATTTTTTGATTATGCTACGAAAATGCTATGTTCTAGGTGCTGCAACTCTGAAAACAGGGGTGTACGCAAAATTATTGGTGCCTACGTATAAAGGATTGTCTGCAACAAGAAATTTGCGCACTCGACTTTTTAAGCGATGAATCTAAACTGTGACACAACAACTACAGAGAATTGTTGGATTAAAATTTCACCCTAGCGATCGAAAAGATGTTCCACATCAAAAACTTCTGCATTATTATTTATTATTAGTCATATTTATAAATAAAACTTAAGTATTCAATCTAACAAAACATTGTTTCGTTTAAACCTATATTTTGTTGTTTGATCTACTTGATGTTAACCTATTATTGAGCCTGCCCTCTACCAATTTGGGGTATGTTTCCGCTGACACACAGCAATGTAGTTGCACATTTATTTTATATTTACGATTCCATTTGAATTCACAACTTAAAAGTATGTGATCTCAATTCTCAAAAATTCATATAGATTCGACTGCTCGAACACAAAATTTTTCGATTTGTTGCAATTCCACTTGAACCATGGGCCTATATTTCATTTTGGCAAATTTAGTACTTTAATTATTTCAATATTTGGTCACATTTAAGCGTTCTGCAATACCGAAAAAGTGTTTTGGGCCACTAAATTCGCACTGCATAACTAATCGCTAAAAAGCCGAAAGTTGCCAATTTTGTGTATGTACAGGTACGACGAATCTGCGCTCGGTCGCGTCTAGTGAAAAAAGCAATAAGTTCGTTAAAAATTTATGAAAATCTTTTCAAAATAATTGTAAATATACATAAAGTCCAGAAAATGCATGCAGAAAAACGTATATTTTAGAGCAAGACAAAACAACGTGGGATGCTGCCTGCCGTGTTGCCAATACAAGTGTGTGTTTTTGGATTTTTTTTTTCATATTTAAATTATTAGATTTACTTAAAAAGTAAAACAATAGAGGTTGACTACTATTACCGCGCATTATGTTTATGTTTTGCATTTTAATGTGGTTTAACGATTTAACAAAAATTAAAAATCAATTTACCTGAAATTTTACTTGTTGCAAATTGAAATTATGGTTGTTCCGAACACGTAAATTAATTACTTGTACTTATTTAGTAAGCTAGCTATCAATGTGAGAGTAAGGTGAAACTCGTTCAATACGAACTTTTCGGGTTCACACATAGATGAACTTTTGGCATATACACACACTGTCAATTGTGGTTAGTGGCAACATTTATGTTTTGGATTCTATGTTTATCCACTGTTTAGCAAAACCTTAATTAAAAAAATGCCTAAAAAAATAATTTGGGCTTTAAAATTCATAGTGTCAAAACTGCCAAAGGGCTAGTTCTATATTAAAAATAAATTTTGTGTTGCCGATTTTTTGTTTCTTCTTTAATTGAGAAGCAAAAATATCTAATTTTTATTGTCAATATGTATGTATGAACAATTATTTGTTTTTCTCTTTCGTATACACAAGAAATGTTGAAGGAAAAAAGTGAATGTCGACTGACCATAGCGTTTCCAAATTTTTCAAAGTAATGTTGAAAAGTTGTAAAAATCAAAATTACTAATTTATATCAATTAAATTTTGGTAGAAAAACGTTTGGTGGTTAAAATAATGCAGTTTTCAAAAAGTTAATATTTGCTATTTCTTGTGGGGTAAACAAAAAATATAATATATATATCGAAAACTCTCAAATTAATATTTGGTAGAGAATAACATTTTGTAGTGTTGTCAAATTGCGCGGCACATTGTAGTGAAAATTTAAATATTTTACTATTCGGATACACTTAACAACAGAAGCTAAACAAATATAGTAATTTTTTAATCCAAATTGGGTATATATTTCGTTTATAAACACGTATACAAATATTTTATCGCCATGAAAACATCATAATTTTGCATTGTTTCTAGAATGCATTAAAAGTATTTGTTTACTCGACAACTCTGAATACCAATCTTCGTTTATCGTTCGTATTTTCACTCGTTCGTTAATTCGATCGGGAAGTAGCTTGTATTGTCGCCGATTAACGTGTCTTCGACGTCGTGTTAAAATTTCTGATTTTATTTCAAGCAATTGAAAAAAAATATCGAAAGAAGTAAATAAGGTTTAATTAAATTATAATAGTTTGTAACTCAGTGTCATATATATACATATAATCTTTTTTTTTTGCCTATGTCCAATACAAATTTTGTCCAATTAAATACACATTATGTGGCTTAAAAAAAAAGTGTGTATTGTGTGAACGCAAGAGAATTTTACAGAAAAGTTTTGCAAGCCAAGTGGAAAAAGTTAAATAGGCAACTTTATTTTGATATTTCTAAATATGTGATACTTATAAAGTGTTAAAATTGAATTTTGGTATATTAAGCTTTTTGTTTTTCGTTTATGTTCGCATATTTTTCATTTTGTGCAAAAATATTTTTCATGTGTATGTATTTTTTTCTTTGCACAGACACACATACACGTATATACTGCTTTCTATTGCAAGTTCGTGTATGTATAGAGAATGCTTCATTTTAAATTACGTACAGTATATACATACGTATATTTACGCAAGTGTGCATGCATATGCCTAAGTAGTGGTTAAATGTGAATAAAAGTATTGTGATATAAACGAATTGCGTCAATTACAGTCAGTGTTGCCAACTTGAACAGTTGTAATGTCAAAGTTTTGTTTTTGTTAATAAAAATGTTGATGTATTATATTGTTTAAAGATTTTATGGCACATTTTAAACTGGTAAACTTACCGTATTTGAAATATCAGTTCTGTTTTATTTACTTGATGTAGCAGCCACTTCAATTTTTAGTTAATTTTTTAATAAGTGATAAATAACCATTTTAAGAAAAATTTTAAACAATCGGTATTATGGAGTAGTTAGGTATTTCATGAATAATTATTTTAATGATTTCTTGTCTTGACTTGCCAACTGCAACTGTCTTGTCCCAAATATGCGCATTTTTTTTTGTATTGAGGCTACGTTAATACAATGTTCTAGAAAAGTGTTCATTTGGAATAACTCTCATCTTTTCTTTATTTTTTCAAGCCTTTACATAGCAACAATCACAATATTTTTTCTGGTCCCGATAATATAAGCAGTAACAATACAAATAGTGACATCAGTGGCACAAACAATAACAATAGCCACACTGGCAATATCGGCAACGACTTAACGCAGAGCAAAGATGTTTGTAGCAAAAATGTTTCAGGGTTAGTTGGTGGTGTTGTCGAAACATCAGCTGGTGCAACCAAGAATCAGTTGGAGCAATTAAACACGATGCGCGAAGCTCTTTTTTCTCAGGATGGCTGGGGTTGCCAGCATGTAAATCAGGATACCAATTGGGAAGTGCCAAGCTCGCCAGAACCAGCAAACAAGGATCCTTCAGTACCGCCGATATGGAAACCTACTATAAACAATGGCACCGATTTGTGGGAATCAAACCTTCGTAACGGAGGACAACCAACCACACAGCAAGTGCAAAAGCCTTCATGGGGCCATACGCCAACGTCGAATTTGGGAGGTACTTGGGGTGAAGATGATGATGGTGCTGATAGCAGCAGTGTTTGGACAGGATCTGTAAACAATCCGGCACCAGCCAGTGGGGTTAATGTAGGTGCCAGTGGAGTTGGTGCTGGACCAGGAGGTTCTGGACCGCAGTGGGGACAGAATGTCGTCGGAATTGGAATGGGTTCCACAGGCAATGGAGGAGGTACCGGCGCAAGTAGTATTCCTGTAGTTGCAGCTGGAGGTGAGTTGATAGTTATTTTTATTTTATTTTTTTTTTTCTTTTTCTTTTTTATTTCTTATTTCATTTTTATTTTTTTAAATATTCGTTAAGGCAATTGTTACTGCTTTGGTCAGAAAATTAGTAAAAGATTTATATTTATGTGCTTTATATTTTAGGAGCTTCGAGTTCTTCTGGTGTAAACACATCGGGCAGTTCAGCCGCTGGAGCGGGAACTGTTTCGAATACAGGTAACGGTTGGGGCGATCCACGTGAAATGCGCTCTAACGGGCCTTTGGGTAGTGGGCCAATGGATATGCGCAGTGACCCAATGCGATCTTCTTCGTCAGGTGATCCAAGGGATCTACGTTTATGTGATCCACGTGATCCAATACGGGGTGACCCTCGTGGTATTTCGGGTAGACTAAATGGAACTTCTGAGATGTGGGGACATCATCCACAAATTTCTCATAATCAAATGCCGGCCATGAATAAAATGGTGGGTCCAGTAGTAAACCCGACTGGTGCCAATGTCTCTGTTGCAAATGCTAGTGTCACAGGAATAGGGCCCAGTGGTGTTGCTGGTGGTGTACCTGGCAATGTAAGTGGTCAATGGGGTGCCGGGCCAAATGTCGTTGGGCCAAAGGATATTACAAAGCAAGTAACTGGCTGGGAAGAGCCATCACCTCCCCCACAAAGGAGGAATATACCAAATTTCGATGATGGCACTTCGCTTTGGGGCCAACAAACACGTGTACCTGGTGGTGGTTCGCATTGGAAAGATATGTCCGATACGATGAATCGTGGACATATAATGCGTAGTCAGAATCCGGCCACTGGCATTGTTGGCGGTGGTGTCGCTGGTAATGGCAATGTACAAGTTGGCATACCTAACAACCCTATGGCTGCCGTTGTTGGTCCGCAGGCGCGTCTAACATCGGTTGTAGGGCCACCCAGTGGTCCAGCTCATAAGCCCGATGGTGGTATGTGGGTACATGCTGGCGGTAGCGGCCGAAATCCGTCTTCCAGTTGGGCAGATGAGGCACATGCCGTTAGTGGTTCAGCCGCGACCGGTGCAGGCTGGGTAGATGAAAAGACAAATGCCGGCCTTACACAAATCGGCACTGGTACAAACTCGTGGAACGATTCATCTTCTGGCGGCGGTTGGAGTAGCAAACAACCAAAATTGCCTGGTAGTAGTGGAGTGCCGAGTTGGAGCAATGCTACCGGTGGTACTACAAGCTCCACCGACACTAATGACATTAATACCGATTGGAGCACACACAGTGCTATTGTTGGTAAAACTCCACAGCAAAAGATTGGCGGGATCAATGTTGGCGTTAGCGGTCTTAACTTAGACATGATCAAGCAAAGCAAACAGTTTCGAATACTTGTCGAGACTGGCTTCAAAAAGGATGATGTTGAACGCGCGCTTATTAACGCAAATATGAATATTGAAGAGGCTGCGGAAATGTTGCGGGCTAATTCATCTTTAAATATGGTGGAAGGCTGGCGTCGCCATGACGAAACACTCGGTTCCTACGATCATGCAAACTCAACAAGCAGTGGCAGCGGTTTTCCTGGACGTTATCCAACCGCTGGCGTGCAACCATCAATGTCATTCCCTCCGGTAAGTAAAAGCCAAAACGGCGAACTTTTCACTTGGGTATACAAATTTATCGATGGATGATTACTTAATGCTTAAATACTTTTGCAGAATAATCTTTTAAACAACATAGGTAACGCTGCTGTAAGCGGAGGCAGCAACAATCCTAATCTGGCTGCTCTTCAAGTGCAAAAATATTTGAATCAAGGACCGCACTCAGTTGCCCAGCAAACGCCAAATTCGGCATTCGGTCAAGGTGCTGCAAATGCAACGACTAATGTCAATGTTGCTTCGAATACGAACAATCAGCCATCTGCTCAGCAGCTACGAATGCTAGTGCAGCAAATCCAATTAGCTGTCCATAGTGGTTTCTTGTCAAGTCAAATTTTAAATCAGCCATTGGCGCCAGCCACGCTAATGCTATTAAATCAGTTACTTAGCAATATTAAGGTAATGTCTTGCAGCGCAATTGTTGTTGCTGGCATGGCCCATTGGTTGGCCAGTTGGTATATTATTATTGTAAAAATGTATATTTTGTTTTTCTTTTTATACAGCATCTACAAGCAGCACAACAATCATTGTCACGTGGCAGCAATGCCAATCCTTTGGCAATAAACGTCGCAATTGCCAAATATAAGCAACAAATACAAGGTCTGCAAAACCAAATTAATGCACAACAAGCAATATATATCAAACAGCAGCAGCAGCACAGTATGCCGCAGCCAAATCCACAACAGCAACACCCTGCTGTCCCTACAGCGCATCTGAATAACACAACCAATGAATATTTAAGGGGACATGACGCAATTAGCGCTTTGCAAGGCAATTTCACGGAATTAAACCTAAATAAGGTAAAAACAAACATTTACAAAGTTGTGTAGCAGACGATCAAATATGTAATTTAAGTTTTAAACAATTGTGTAATTCGTTTAAAATAAATAGAATAATCTCTCAAGTTATAAGCCTCCCAGTGACATCTTAAGTTGCTTGTTTCCGAACACGACTAAATAATTGTTAATGAGATGTTTGATCACAAGTTAATTTAGTGTTCATTTGCTGTCGCTTTTATTATTCGTGCTTTATCGTTATCTATTGATTATATTAAGCTCTTATTTATGGTGCTTGACACTGACTATACGTGTGTTATAAATTTCTAAGCAGCCTGGTGGTTACCAAAGTGCACCAAATCAACAGTCTCGATTAAATCAATGGAAGCTGCCAGTATTAGAGAAGGATATGACAACTGATAATACCGATTTTTCACGTGCACCTGGCGCAACTAAGCAAAGCTTAACGGCAACTAATACTACCAATATGGGTCCTTTGGGTTTACAAAATGATGGGTATGTGTGTTTTAGTGTGATAAAGTAAATGGAAGAAATTGTCATATTAATTTTTTTTTAAAGCACTTGGTCAACTGCTCGAAATCTGGCTGACGGTTGGCCAGATACATCAACTGAAAATGAGAATAAAGACTGGTCAGTTGCACAGCCTACGACAGCAACTGCGTATACTGATTTAGTGCAGGAGTTTGAACCTGGCAAGCCTTGGAAGGTAAGTTTGCAGTCATATTTTCTAAAGAAGGTAATTTTTATTTTATTATATATATATTTATTTATTTTAACGGTATAAGGGTGCCCAGATTAAGAACATCGAAGATGATCCAAGTATAACACCTGGCAGTGTAGCTAGATCTCCATTGTCTATAAATCCGACGCCAAAAGATGCTGATATATTTGCCAACACTAGCAAAACGTCGCCGACTGATTTACCACCACTAAGTTTATCATCATCAACGTGGAGCTTTAACCCCAATCAAAACTTTCCAAGGTATTCAAAATATTTTGTTCGAAGATAAGAAACTTATTAAATAATTTATTTTGCGACATTACAGTTGGTCTGATAATCCCCAACAATGTGCCACTTCGGAGTTATGGGCAACTTCATTGAATAAAACAGCACGCGGACCACCGCCTGGTTTAAGCGCTAATAAGGCCGGCAGCTGTGTAGCGGTCTCTAATCCAAACTCAGTAGTGGGTAATGCTAACGGTTGGCTTTCTGGCAGCCGTGTTAGTGCTGCTCCGAATGCTTCTTGGTCTGGCGGAAATACTTCATGGAGTTCAAATTGGTTATTGCTTAAAAATCTGTCTGCACAGGTAAATAATATAAAAGTTCGCTTTGGTAAAATATACATATATTAAAAACTCGCTCTTGCATTTCAGATTGACGGTTCTACGTTACGTACCTTGTGTATGCAGCATGGACCACTTGTGAGTTTTCATTTATATTTGAACCAAGGAATTGCCTTATGTAAATACGCTACACGCGAAGAGGCCAGCAAAGCACAAATGACACTCAACAATTGTGTTCTCGGCAGTACGACGATACTTGCCGAATCGCCAAATGAGAGTGAAGTTCAAAACATCTTACAACACTTGCCACAAACGCCAACTAATACGAGCAATCCAGGAAGCACAACAGGTGTTGTTGGTAATGGTGGAAACAATGCCCCCGGCGGCAATGGTGGCGGTGGCACCAACAACGCTGGCGCCAATAATGTTTCGGGCAATGGCAACAACATTGGTGGAAACGTTAGTACTGGCGTTGCCGCAAACATAGTAGGCAGCTCAGGCGGCAATGGGCATGCTGCTGTAAGTGGTGTAGTAGGTAGCGGCTGCAATAACAATGCCAGTAACAATGCCACGAGCCCAGTAATCAACGGTGCCGGCGGCGGCGCAGCAAATAACTCAACAAATAGTAGCAAGAATACCTCAATATGTGGCGGTGGCACTAACTCAACGCATGCTGGCGGCGGCGGCGGCGGTGGCGGCAGCGGCAATACTGGCCAACCAACAAGTGTTGCTAGTGTGACAACAGTGGTCGGTAACACTACGAACTGGCGCCAAACTACTCAAATTCAACAATCACAACAGCAAAATCAAACTAGACCATCCGGTAGGGAAACTGAGTTCGACTTTTCTCAATACGTTTGTTCCATTGTTGATGATTAATTAAAATTAAACAAATAAAAACCAGAAGAAACAAAACAAATTGAATACAATACACAACAAAGTAAATAACATTAAATTGGTCAAAATCTTAATTACCACATGCCTAAAATAGCAAGCAACAAGTTATAATGAAGTTTATTAAATGGATTGACTGATAGACGAATGGACTTAGAATTTTGTATGCCTGTAGTTTTTATTTTTTTTTATTATCATTTATAGTATCGTATAACGTATTTTTTATATTAAGCTCTGATTATAACGATGAATTATAGTAGGTGACGATGTTGAAGGCGACAACGCAAAACTCAATATAATTTTAAAACCTCGATGTTTTATGATTTGTGTAATGCTAAATGAATTGAATCTTAATTTTGATAATACTGTTACGCCAACTGTAAAACGGTTTGTTACAACTTAAACGCAAACAACTGTGTGATATCAAATAACACTCAGATGACATTGATTGTCTTTTGTTACATTAGTTGTGTCAAAGGCGACTTAAGCGTGTTATGTAATCTTACTGAAATCTATTTCAAATTCAATTTTTTAGTTTACGATTGGGCAAATAAATTTTTTTTAAATAACAAACTTTAAGGAAAAAAAAAACAAATGAATAGTGAAATTAAATAAAATAAATGCAGCAACGTCTTTAGATTTTCCAGTGATGAATAATTTCATCATTTTTAACTGGCTTAAGTCTTGATCAAATCCAAATTCATATCGGTTTCCAGGATTCAATGTGTAGTTTATAGCATGTGGCATTATAATCTATACAAACGTGTGTGTCGAAACTTCATAATATAGAAGAAAATGTAAGAATGGAAAATCCTCCCAAAAAAGTGAGAGTTGAAAATAATTCAACTTCAACGGTTACCAAAAAACAACAATTTATTACCTAAACTAGTTAGGAGAGAGGCTACAACGACTTCGCTATAATAGATTCAAGATCTTAGTAACAAGTTGCATAGATGACGTGGACTTGACAGTCGTTATTTAGGGCGAGTTTGAAAAAGCCGTTACATTATCTTCTTCTTTTATGAAACACGAGAACCCTGTAAGCAACAGTCACATTGTGACATGCAAACAACGTCACAGATGATTGCGCAACTTATTCTTTTGACTTCATATGGCTGTTACTTGTTGTTGGCTCAAATATTCAGAATAACTAGGAAATGCTGTAATTTCTTTCATATTTGGTTAGATTAAAGTTCATAACTCACAAGATGGTCATATGTTAAAAAACGAAAATTTTTACAAGTTTCTTTAATAATAAAGAAACAAGAAAAAAACTAGCAAAAAAGTCTACGTACACTTCGTTCAATATTTTACGATAAGTCATTACTAGCAAACGTCAAGACAAACTATTAATCAAAACTTTCTTTGGCGTAATACCATGATTCCGAGTCTCCATGATTAACAAGCTCCAGATGTGTTGAATTGGATTGATATTTGAGGAGCGTGAGTGTATGTGCAACTGCTATGAAAGATATGGTGTATATTTCGGCTCGTTGTACTTACTACTAAACCAAAGAACTTTTTTCTCCCCCCTTTGGCGCATTTTACTTTAGATCTTCTTTTTCAAATACCGATATCAAATATTGGGTCATTAAAAAAGTACATGCGGTTTTTTAATACTAGATGGTGGTTATACCCATATGGATATCATACAGCAGTAAATCGATTGTGTCAAACGAACGCGTATTTGAATGTTGATATATAAAACTTTTACCTTTCATAGATATTTAACCTTATGTAATTGAGTTGCTATATATTTTCATATTTAGCATTTTAAGGCGATATTTGCAAAGTGCTGTCATTATATTTTCGCTATTTTTTTCACCTTTTGTTCTTTATTGAAAATCAATTTTAATCAAGTATATTAGCCATTATTATTGGCCATTATTATCTATGACCTTTTGGCGTTTTTCGGGTAACTTCATAATTCCATCGGTGTAGAACAGCTGTGGTTTTCAGCGCCTCTTCGGTCGGCCAATTTTTTACTATAAAGAGAGTTTGCCAGAGACCGAAAACAATGGATAGACAGTGCATGTTCCGGGTTGTACAGTGGATGCATCAAAACTTCGCAACCTAGTTCCGTCATTTTCATCCGAGTCATCAAAGATGTGTGCATCCTGGCATTGTTGAGATGGCCAATTTCGCTTCGCTTTTCCTTGATTGCTTCGTTCATGCGGTCGAGTTGTGAGCAGTATAAAACCAAGCTGGAGCAGCTAGTAATAGACAATTCATTTTCAATTCCACCAAACACTCAAAATAATCTTGTTTGCTGTCAATCCAGACTTGGAAGTCGTTTGTCAAAGGACACCGGCCTTCAATAAGCAAAAAGAATGAGAAATAGTGTACATGCGACTATAGCAGCATGCAGCGGAAAGCTTGAACCGGGTCTGATTCATTTGTTAGTAAGAGTGTATAGGATATGTGCACACCAGCATAAGCCACTAGAATCGTTTTTAGGGCTTTAGTCTTTGTTTCATATGCAAATCAGATCGCCGTGTAGAGTGCTGAACCAATGTGCAAACTGAGCTCGGACATGCCATTAAATTCTAACGGACCATTTCCCCTGTTGGCAAAAACTCAACATGAGCAGACCAAGCTTTGAAGGTGAGCCTATGACGAAGCTAATGTCGCAGACAAAGCTTCTGGTTTTGTTAATTCTTTTTTGTCTCAGGTACGCATGTTCTAAGCACATTTTGAATTTCTCATTGTCTACCTTTCCCAGGTGCATTTCGTCCTGTAAACGAGTTTTTACATTTTTCTCTGCTTTTATTGGCATTTTCTGCCATATTTCTGTTATGTTCCTTTGTGCTTCTTTAAAAGCATTAAATAGTGTCCCTTGTCAAAATGGTCAAGATTATTTTGGCTGTAGACAATGAAGTATATGGGACTCTAAAAACAGGATTGAAAAAAAAACGCGCGAAAAATGTGACTCCTTTTATTTGAAGACTGCCCGTTATATTTGTGGTCCAGAGCCAGCTGAATGATGTCCGATGAGATCACACACTGCCGGGTATTCGCACAGGATCCTTTTATTATTAAAATTAGTTACTTTTCCTGTTTCTTCCCCTTTAATTCGTGAGTTTTTTTTTAAACAACTCTGATTGAAAGTTAATTTAAAAGCATACTCTTGCACATGGCTTGGGTACAATATGCAAGTATGTATGGACATAAATATGTACATACATATGTACATAAAAGGTTACCTACCAAGGAAGTTTAAACTTTTCTTTATTTAAATACACACATACATGCGAGCATATATTTTACACAATTTCAACCGTACTGTTTTCACTTTTCAAACAAACAAAAAGGTTTCAAGAAATAGATACAGTACACGCTCGAAAGAGTGGACACTCGATTATATGGACATTCATAAGAGTGAACACAGAATTTTTTACATAGACCACTCCAAAGAGTAAACTGTAACTGTAAAGAGTAAAAAAAGCTTGAAAGAGTGAATAGTTTTTTGAATAATCGAATTACATCTTTATTGTACAACTTTGTTGTTGAATTTCTCTTTTGTCGAGAGCACATGAAAAGTCCCTGCGATTCCGTAGGGTTTTGTTAGTACTATGACAGGTGGCTGAAGTAGAAGAATCCATCATGATATGCCATTATAGTTTCTTGAGTACTTGTACCTTTCGGTAGATAAAGAGCGACTGACACATAAGTGCTTGATTTGAATTGTCAACGTTCTTGAATGCTGTAACATTTACATTAACAAGTAACCACAAATCTACCCTATAAAACGTGACGAATTTTTACACCAAAGTTGATTAAGTCTGGTTTAATGTGGCCGAAACCACAATGAAAAACCACAGGAAGTTAAAGATGATCCGGATGACGCCATACCTATAAGCGTCCTCGAAGAAAAACAAAACCAAGCATACGATATTGTGCTGTATAAAAATTAAGAGCTTATACACCTTATATTGCAGATCCGAAAGTGACAAAGAAACAAATGTAGTTTTTTATTAGTATTAGGCATTAGTTCTATATAATTTTGCATGAATATATTTAAAAACACAAAAATAATCTCCATTCGTTCAGAATGAACACATTCAATATAGTGAACACCCTTGGTTTTTACTAGCGTGTACAGTACATATATATGTACTTACGTTATGCTCTCGACGTTGGCTTGATAATCTTTGGAATTGGTTATGAAATCTCTAAACTTATTTTGTTTCTCTTGAGCAAACTGCACTGAGCTTATCTATAAATTAGGATGTTGAGTGGTAACATTATGCTTTAAACACTTTTGCTTTGCGCAAGGTTTGTGAGATGCGGCGTAGAATCTTCTATCGCTTGTCTACCGCTTGTCGGTTAACGTTTTTACACATGCACTCTGTTAGCTTTCCATAATGTAAGGGGGGGGGTGCCATATTAGATGAAAACTAGAGGTAGTGCCAGCTCGGCCTTTTTCACTCTCGAAAATTTTCCTCTCTGCCAGTGATGACGTAGGAACATGGTGTAATGAATAGAAAGTGAAGCGAATCGGGCCTTTTTCTCTCGAAATCGAACCACTCATTTTATTGCCAGGTTACGTCATAAGTAGTAAGTAATTAGTGTATTTTTGGAGCTCGTCTATAAAATTTTATTAGAGTCCTGATAAGATTGATGGCAAATAAAAAGAAGCATAAAAAATAAAAAAAATTTTTGGAGCTGAATAATTTTGACGTCATCTGGCAATAAAATCTTTCTAATGACAGCGACACATAACTGTAAAACCTTGGAGCTACCTATTTTTCTTATACCATTAAGGAGGTTTTGTGTTGTGCAATACTGAAATTACCGTTTAGTGTTAGTCATGACATGAAAATGCACTGAAAATTGCGAATAAAGTGTTGCACCATACTATAAAGTCAACAGGTTACTCACTCAGCTGGTGTATTGAGTTGCTGTGAATTAATAAAAACCCATTTCATGCGGAAAGAGGTCTAAAATTCAAAAATAGAAAGAAAGGGGGAGCCCCGAGCGCCCGAGGTCCGAGGTCGTTCCTATGGCAGCTATATGTTATAGTAAACCGATATTTATCATATTCAGGTTTATATTTCGATATTACCTCTAATTATTAAATCCAAAATTTGGTAACGATATCTTAGTAAACAAAAAAATTTTTCTCTGTAAATATTGTTTTTCGGACGATTGTTATTATCTTAGCTATATATAGATATAGATATAGTGAACCGATATACATTATATTGAGATATATGATTGGACACTATCTAGAACTATTAAATCAGTGGTGGCTTGCGTTCATGCTGACAGACGGCCATTGGTAGATCAACTTTCATTTAGATGCTGATCACGAATATATATACTTTGTGGGTCTGCCTGTTACATGCATTTGCCCAATTTTAACTTTAATATACCCAATGGGTATCAATCAAAAAGTTTTTCGCTGTGTCTTTCATTAGTCGTATTTAGTTTGTACTCTGATGTTTCAATATATTTCTTACGAATTTACGAACCACAAGGGTTGTCAGCAAATTGTGTTTTAAAATTAGTTTTTCACTATTAATTATCTGTTGTGGCATTTGAATTATTCGGTGCTCTCATTTGCAAAGTTATTTTATTCAAAGTTTCACTTTGTTTTTTTTAGTACTTTCTTCTGTTTTTAATAATTTTAATTGCATACTTTTTGGCTTTTGTTTGCCTTAGTTTCCTTCAGTTCTTTTAAAAAATTTTCAACTTTTCTTTATAAATTTTTTTGTTTATATTTTTATTTATTTATTTAAATTTTTAAATATAGCTTGTGTAAGAAGGCACTCGATGTGACAACCATGCACATATCGTTTGTGCCAACCTTAATGATAATAAATAATGGTATTAACGGCCTTCCGAAATAAATTTTTTCAAATTATTTGTTCCAAAAATAATTGCTACTTAATTAACTTTAAATTGGGTACTAAGCGTGATTCTAAATCGATCTATAATTTTATAAATTCAAAATACAGGACTAATAGTTTTGCTTACATAATAAAACTAGGTAATGTTGAGTGATGTAATAATGTTGATATTTCTAACCTATTTGCCAGCTTCTATCAAAGGAATTATACTGATAGTTCTGTTACACGTAGTTTTTATTGCGATCCAAGTACAGGAGCATCTTACCCGATGAATTTCCCAATTATTGATGAGATTTATTTATTATCTATTGTACCCACTTTTCCCATTGGCCCAGACGGTCTTCCTGTCTGCGTTTTAAAGTACTGTGCTTACGATTTCTTGGCTCCAAACTACCTTCGTTTTCAGATCGATTTAAATTATAAATTGTTTGCCTTGTTACAGAAAACACTTCTGAAAGCTTCTGTACATTAGTGGTTATAGTATACCAGCTGAACAACCTTAAACGATAACCTCTGTTCTGGCATATTTAAATCACAATATTTTACTTGCTGTTGCACACAAAGTTAAAATTAATCAGCGATTTACCTAAAGGTTCCAAGAAAAGCACAAAGCAAAGAGCATACTTCATGGAAATGGCTTCATTTATCGTTGAATTGGTCCAATAACGAATGAAAAGTGAGATTTTAAAACAATTTTGGGGCACTAGAAAAATAGAGTAATTTTTGATGTTTTTCTCGTTTGTTACGCATTGAAATTGCGTTCAAACTTCAAGTATACAAATATAGCAGAAATGCTAACATCAATGTCACCATCACCATCACCATCACCATTGCCCATCGCCATCGTTAATGTCAGTAAGAAACTTGCAAAATTTTGTTATGCTGGCAGCCAGGGGTATATAGTTGTGGAACAAACAGCAAAGGGATGCAAGAAAGACAAAAAGAGAGCGCAAGAGGGAGAGTAATAAACAGAGACAGACAAATCAATCAAGGAGCTGTTGTGTTATGCGAAGGCAAACGCAAAAAGGAAGACAACAACTATGCACACAATTCGTTGCTATGCTATAACGGGATACAAACGGATAAATAAAGCAAAACGGATAAAGCCGAAGACGTTGATGTTGACTCAATCACTATGGCAACGAAGCTCACGACAGGCCCTCTTGTGCTTGTACCTCGACATCAGCAGCAGAATTTGAAATCCTAGTCAGGGTCGAGATATAACTACATTGAGGGATTGAAAACTGCGCATACAAGGTGTTATATACAATTATACAATTACACACACATAAGCTCGTGCACACCAACAAACAGAAATAGAGATACACGAAAAAAACATTACACGCACGCACTCAAAGCTTGCCATATTGAGACTGGAATGGATCCGATGCTAAGTATAAAATGGGATAGTGCAGCATGATGGTGGTTGAAAGCAATATTTGAATTTGAAATTACAAAACGGGATGAATTCTATTATCGCTGCGTTTCTAATGCGTTGAATAACACACACACACACATGCACACGCACGTGCCCAGTAACACAAAAAACTATATTTAAGACTAGCGGGCCCGGCAGATGTTATCCTGCCCATTTTTACAATGTTTCCCCGGTGTCCTTTACAAATGTACCAAATTTCATCTATCTGCGTCGAATAGTTTTAGAAATGTGACAAATTTAATTCTTCTATATGTATGAGGCGTTGCACCGCTCATTTTTATAATAGAGCTCCGATCGAAAAATGCACTTTGCTTAAGAATGGAAAAGTTAATCACACTCTTTAAAATAAAGAGAACAATAGAAGCGGAGTTAGCAGAAAGAATACAACAAAAACACAACATATGAACCAGCAGCAATACTTTAATGCTTGCAAATTACGTTCAAGAGAATTGTGTCATATTTAATCAATGCTCAACTGAAAAGTATGTATGCAATGCAGATTCATGCTAATAACATAACCTAACGAAAAAGAAAAGAGAGTAAAAGAGCGGATTGCGTTGCTGTGAGTTGAAGCATTGCTTACTCTCTTCTTTTGAATTTTTACAACAAAATTAGCCTTTGCGACGTTTTTGTTGTTTCGAAATTTGTATTATATTTTTTAAATTGTTATTACGCCCGCATTTTTAACCTGCCAGGGCCAGTTATGACTCTAAACCATCTCGATACCCACTGAATTATACATACAAAATTTCATCAAAATAGGTCCAGCCGTTTTAGATGAGAACAGTCACAACGAATTTAGGATTAATTTTAGATGTGGCAATAGTAAAAAAAAAAAAGAATATCTTATGAAAGGGTAAGCACGTTCTTAAAGATAATGTGCGCCGTTTGAGCAAATATCTTTTTAAAATTAACTTAAAGTTTCGAAAACTTAACCGAAGCGCAATAGGCGCCAAGGTTAAGTTCTTTCAATCCATTTCCATAAAAACCAGCATAAAATCTACCAATTTCTGACTATCAAGATATCGAATCTGCGGTACACGAAAATTAAGTTAGAATTCCTGTTTTGATACCTGAAGTTTTCATTAAATTTCATCGCGCCCATTCGAGACAAACATTCAACTAAATAAGTTTTAACATTTGTTCAATATCTTTCAAATTCTTTAATATGTTAATTCGGGCTGTGCGATCAAATTCGCCTAAAGTGCACCGGTTTTACTTTTAAATCCACTTTATGGTATATTAAGCGTAATGAAACAATTCAAATATATAGGATTCATCCAAAGACTACATATAGTCAGCACAAATGATGACATACACCTCGACTTATTAGAAATTTCATGATATAAAACTAGTTTTATTTGAAACTAGCTTTACCCGCTTTTCGCTGTTAATTTATGAATTAATTGATTGATTTAAAAATATCTATTTATCGCAGTTTGTATGGTAGATATGTC